>JAPVLO010002602.1:0-32264 GCA_027257055.1 Cephalopachus bancanus
TCTTTGTTTTATGTTTTCATAGAAATAATGTTTATATTAAATTTCCAAAGTGCTGTTCTTTCTTTTCTTTTTTTAAGTCATGAAATATTTATGTATTTTTTCCCTAGGACTTCTCAACTTCCATTCTGAAAAAGCAAGAAGAAAACATTACTGGTTTAACTCAAGCAGAAGGAAAATTTTCCTAACAAAATAATAGACCATTAAATTATCAATTATCCTAAGAACAAGCTATTTAATTATTTATATATTATTATTTATATTCTTCATTTTAATTATCATTAAGTATTTATTAGTCCCAATAATTAAATGAATGTATATGCACAATATTCTTAAAATAGTGCCTGAAACACAGTATATGGTCAATACATCTCAACTACTATTATTTATCTATTAATTCAAGTGTTCTATAAACACTGACAATGTCTACTCTAGTATTCAGTGATAAGCTAGACCAACATATCTCCCTTCATAGACTTTGCAGTCTAGAATGTATTGTAAGCTTTAACTTGACAGATTTCTTTTTTGAGACAGGTTATCATATTTCTGGGATAGCTCAACTATAGTGTTGCAAAGTAATAGAGAAATATATGGAATGGTCTCTTCAAGACTTTCTATTAGCAAGGATCTTTGTAAGTTCTAATGAACCACTTTCAAAAGTCAAGTCGTTTATTTCATATCCCATCCAAGACCTAACATTCGCTCATCACAACCTGGATCTCAACACTGTGCTGTTTTAAAAAACCTCAGCCAAATGTCAGAGTTCAGAAGGAAAACATCCCAGAGGTTTGTCTCAAGCAGTAGTTGAAATACTTGACCCTGTACTTACTTCTGAGAAATGGCAAATTGGTTAATGAAGTCATTTCCATAAAGTTTATAAGCTTCTTAGCAATGGAATGATGGACAAATACCAGATATTTTAAGAAATATTCTAGTATTTTAAGATCTGTTTATAAGATTGACCCCATTATCTAAGCTAAGAGACCCAGTTACCTGATACTCCCAAATCTTGCTCTCCTTGGAAAGGAAAGTGACAAAGTTGACCTTTAAAATGGTCCTTATTACTATTTTAATGAATATTGAAACTTATTAAGAATTCATAAAAAACATTAACTAAACTTAAGAAAACTCCTAAAAAAGACTTACACCTGTGAAAACACATAAAGCACCCATGACTGTGATTCACACTCAGCATTTTATTTTACCACTTTTAATAACATTTGCTGCACTGTATTACATCATAATCCATCTATGGCTTGTCACACGAGGCCAAATGTAAGAATAAAGAAATGGGACTATATTAAGAGCATATTTTTTAAAAATTATGGTTAGTACTGGCAAACTTATAAATAAAGGCATTTTGGGGTTTCTTCAAAGCTCTGAATGTCATCAGAATAGTATTGGAAACATTCCTAAAGGAAAAAAAAAACAGTATTGATGTTACATTAGCACTAAGATATTACTGCTCTTTCCTTCTTTTGAAATAGAATTGAGGTGGATTTTATTAGAGTCGTTACTCCAAAAAGCATGACTAATTTCAAAATTGGACCTCGGGAAGCATTTTTCTTATAACACTGTTATTATGAAAGCTTTCATTTCTTCTTCCAATATATCTAGACTGATAGGAAGTAACACACATTAATAACTAAGTCATGAGCAACCCATCAAACCTCCAAAACTAATTTTAACTCCTCGACAGCATATTTGTCTAGCATCTTTAACAGCAGGTGGGTCTGCTACTCAACAGGAGATAGCCTTGATACTTATCTTAGAGTCCTCCCATGCATCCCATGCATGGGTTTATCTTGTTTGTTCAATCCCTGATGTTACTCATGAATGAAAAAGTTCACAAAATGAGTTTAGGAAATGTTGACACAATTCTCATCAATATAAAATTTGTGAAATATTTGGAAATCCTAACATTTTGTGGATGCAAAAGCAATATCAACCACTTGACCAGATTTGAATCTCAGTACAAATTTATCAGATGTGTAGCTTTAGGCAAATGACTTCTCTTGTCTGATGATCAGTTTGTAAAATGGTGATAGCAAGATCTTCCCACAGGCATGATGTTATGGCTATGGCATGCAACCATCCTATAACGTCTGCTCAAAAGTTTGTATCGTCCTCATTTCATAGGACATGTAGTGTCGCTGTGTAAGAGAGTACATGGGACATCACCACTAGTATTCAGCCAAACGCTAGTATTTTTACAGTTCTTACATTGAAAAAGCACTTACATGTGCTATCTGCATACACCAGACAAAATAGAGTCATGCATCGCTTAATGTTGGGGATACATTGTGAAAAATGCATCCCAAGGTAATTTGTCATTGTGCGAACATCACAGAGTGTACTTATACAAACCTAGGTGATACAGACCAGTGGTCTCCAACCTTTTTGACACCTGGAGCCAGTTTTGTGGAAGAAGAATTGTGTATGGACAGGGGGTGGGGAGATGGTTTTAGAATGATTCAAGCATGTTACCTGTATTGTGCACTTTATTTCTATCATTATTACTACACTGGAATAGATAATGAAATGATTATACAGCTCCCCATAGTGCAGGCTCATTGGGAGTCCTGAGCTTGTTTTTCTGCAGCTGCATGGTCCCATGTGGGTGTGATGGGAGAGAGGGATGCCCGAAGTGTGTTACTTATGTCCAGTCTACTCTGTAATCTTTTTTTTTTTTTTTTTTTTATATATAATCAGTATTTTTTATTATCGTTTTGTAGGGTACAGTTAAGGGTTAGGTGTACAATTACGTTTCATTCAGGCACCCTATTGATAAGAGGTGTTTTCCAGTCCCAGATAGATATTAGCTACTGTTAATCCCATCCCCCCCCATAATTTCCCAGTACCATCAGTCATTTTCTTATAGTATTACATTGGATGTTCAAGGTCCATTATATGAGTGAAAACATGTGATATTCTGATCTTTGTTTCTGTGAGAGGTCACTCAGTATTATAGACTCTAGTTCCATCCAGGTAGCTGCGAAATCCATGATTTTGTTCTTTTTCATGGCTGCGTAGTATTCCATCGTGTATATGTACCACATTTTTTTAATCCAGTCCTCTTTTGATGGGCAGCATGGTTGTTTCCAGGTTCTTGCTATTGTGAATAACGCTGCGATAAACATACGTGTACAGGTATCTTTTTTATAGAGTGATTTGTGTTCTTCAGGGTATATTCCCAGTAGGGGGATTGCAGAGTCATAAGGAAGGTCAATATTTAGAGCTTTCAGGAATCGCCACACTGCTTTCCACAGAGGTTGCACTAGCTTACACTCCCACCAACAGTGTAGAAGTGTTCCCTTTTCACCACAGCCTCTCCAGCAGCTGTTATTTTTTGAGTTGTTGATAATTGCCATTCTGACTGGAGTTAGGTGATATCTCAGTGTGGTTTTGATTTGCATCTCCCTGATGATTAGTGAGGTTGAGCATTTCTTCATGTGTTTGTTGGCTGCTCGAATGTCTTCTTTTGTGAAGTGTCTGTTCATATCTTTTGCCCATTTTATAATGGGGTTGCTTGTTTTCTTCTTTTCAGTACGTTTCAGTTCCTTGTAGATCCAGGATGTTAAGCCTTTGTCAGACCTAGAGTTGGCAAATACTTTTTCCCAGTCTGTAGGCTGTCTCCCTACTCTCTTAATGGTTTCTTTGGCTTTGCAGAAGCTTGTCAGTTTAATAAGGTCCCATTTGTCTATCTTCTCTCTTAAGTCCTGTGGGTTTCGGGTTTTGTACAGGAATTGGATGCCCGTTCCAATTTCCATGAGAGTATTTCCTTCCTTTTCTAATGTTCTTATGGTTTGAGGTTTTACATTTAGGTCTCTGATCCATTTGGAGTTAACCTTTGTGCATGGGGATAGATAGGGGTCCTGTTTCAATCTTCTACATGTGGTCAACCAGTTTTCCCAGCACCATTTACTGAATAGGTTCTCCTCACCCCATTGGTAGGTGGTGGGGGCTTTGTCGAAGATGAGTTGGTTGAGGAATTGAGGTTTTGCTTCTGGAATCTCAATTCTGTTCCATTGATCTATATGCCTGTTCTTGTACCAATACCAAGCTGTTTTGATGATTGTAGCTTTATAGTAAAGTTTGAAGTCTGGTATTGTGATACCACCTGCTTTGTTTTTTTTGCTGAGGATTGTTCTGGCTATTCTTGGACGTTTGTGTTTCCATATGAATTCCTGTGTTGTTTTTTCTAGGTCAGAGAAGAATGTTATTGGTAATTTAATGGGTATTGCATTGAATTTGTAGATTGCCTTAGGTAAGATGGACATCTTCACAATGTTGATTCTTCCGATCCATGAGCATGGGATATTTTTCCACTTGTTCATGTCGGCTTTGATTTCTTTGAGCAGTGTTTTGTAATTTGCATTGTAAAGGTCTTTCACGTCTCTGGTTAGGAAGATGCCAAGGTATTTCATTTTTTTTGTGGCTATTGTGAATGGAATTGTGTTTTTTATTTGGGTTTCTGTTTGTTTATTATTGGTGTAGAGAAATGCGATTGTCTTTTGTACATTTATTTTGTATCCTGAGACTTTGCCAAAGGCCTTTATCAATGTAAGGAGGCCTTTAACAGATTCTCTTGGGTTTTCAAGGTACACCATCATATCATCTGCATAGAGAGATAACTTGACTTCCTCTTTTCCTATTTGAATACCTCTGATTGCCTCGTCTTCTCTGATTGCTCTAGCCAGGACTTCCAATACTATGTTGAACAGGAGGGGAGAGAGTGGGCATCCTTGTCTAGTTCCAGTTTTCAGGGAATTGGTTCCAATTTTTGTCCATTTAGGAGTATGCAGGCTGTAGGTTTCTCGTAGATGGCTTTTATTATTTTGAGGTATGTTCCCCGTATGCCTAGATGTTCAAGGGTTTTTATCAAGAAGGGGTGCTGGATTTTATCAAAAGCTTTTTCTGCATCTAATGATATGATCATGTGGTTTTTGTTTTGACATCTGTTGATGTATTTAATTACATTTATGGTTTTACGAATGTTGAACCAGCCTTGCATGCCAGGAATGAAGCCTACTTGGTCATGGTGAATGATTTTTGAGATGTATTGTTGAATCCTGTTTGCTAGGATTTTGTTGAGAATTTTAGCATCTATGTTCATCAAAGATATTGGCCTGTAGTTCTCTTTCTTTGTTGGATCTTTACCTGGCTTGGGTATCAGTGTGATGTTGGCTTCATAAAATGATTTGGGGAGAGTTCCATCTTTTTCTATCGCCTGGAATACCTTCAGTAGGATTGGTATCAGCTCCTCCTTGAATGTCTTGTAGAATTCTGCTGGAAAGCCATCTGGACCAGGGCTTTTTTTTGTAGGAAGTTTTCTTATTACGTAGTCGATTTCCTTGATTGTAATTGGTCTATTTAGGGACTCAATTTCTTCTTGTTCCAACCTAGGTAGATTGTGTGATGTCAGAAAGTCCTCCATTTCCTTGTGGTTTTCAAGTTTGTTTCCATACAAGTGTACATAGTAGTCTCTAATGATCTTTTGTATTTCTTCAGGGTCAGATGTGACTTCATCTTTTGTGTTTCTGATTATGCTTATTTGTTTTTTTTCTCGTTTTTTCTTGGTCAGTCTAGCTAGGGGACCATCGATCTTGTTTATTCTTTCGAAGAACCAGCTTTTTGTTTCATTGATTTTTTCAATTATCTTTTTGTCTTCTATGTCCTGGATTTGGGCTTTTATTTTGGTGATCTGGATTCTTCTGCTGAAATTAGGGTTTTTGTGGTCTTGCTTTTCCAGCTTCTTTAGGTGGCTTGTTAGATTGTGAATTTCTGTTCCTTCCATTTTCTTCATGTGTGTTTGTAGGGATATAAATTCCCCTCTTACTACAGCTTTCAGGGCATCCCAGAGATTTTGGTAAGATGTTTCTTCATTTTCATTTGTTTCCAGGTATCTTTTGATCCCTGTTTTGATTTCGTCATTGACCCAGGAGTTGTTTAGCATCATGCTGTTTAATGTCCATGTCTTTGTGGGTTTTGGGGGGACTTTGTTGGTGTCAATATTTATTTTTATTCCACTGTGGTCCGAGAAGGTGTTTGGTAGAATTTCGGTCCTTTTAAATTTGCTTATACTTGATTTATGGCCGAGTATGTGGTCGATCTTAGAATATGTTCCATGTGGTGATGAGTAAAATGTGTATTCTGTGGTCTTTGGATGGAGTGTTCTGTAAGTATCAATTAAGTCCATTTGGTCCAAGGTCACATTGAGGTTCCGGATCTCCTTGCTGATTTTTTGTCCTGTTGATCTGTCTAGGGTTGTGAGTGGGGTATTAAAGTCCCCAGTTATGATAGTGGTAGAGTCAATATCTTTCTTTAGTTTTCCAAGAAGTTGTTTTAAGAAGGTTGGTGCACCTATGTTGGGTGCATATATGTTTAGGATAGATATTTCTTGTTGGTGGATTGAACCTTTTATCATTATGTAGTGACCTTCTGTATCTTTTTTGATTTTTAATAGTTTGAAGGATATTTTGTCTGAAATTAAGATGGCTACTCCTCCTTTCTTTTGTATTCCGTTCGCCTGAAAGACTGTTTCCCATCCTCTTACCTTGAGTCTGTGGGTGTCCTTTCTAGTGAGGTGAGTCTCTTGAAGGCAATAGATTGTTGCCTGATGATATTTTATCCATTTTGCCAATCTATGTCTTTTCAGTGGTGCATTTAGTCCGTTCACATTTAGGCTAATAATTGAAATGCAAGAGTTGATCCCTGTCATGAGGTTCTTACAGAGTTGTTACTGTTTATTTGTTGTCTTTCTTTGGGTTTTAGAGTTGGTTCAGGTGTGTTTTTTAATCTTTTGCCTGTACTCTTGTGAAGAATGCTGATGTTCTTTTTTCTTTTTCTTCTGTGTTCAGTACTTTCTTGAGTGTTTCTTGTAGCGGTGGTCTGGTGGCAGCGTAGGTTCTTAGGGATTGGATGTCTGGAAAAGATTTTAATTCTCCCTCACTAATGAAGCTTAGTTTAGCTGGGTAGGTTATTCTTGGTTGAAATTGTTTCTCTTTTAGTACTTTGAAGATAGGGCTCCAGGCTCTCCTGGCCTGAAGGGTTTCTGTGGATAAATCTGCTGCTATTCGGATTGGTTTTCCCTGGTAGGTAGTCTGGCCTTTTTCTCTTGCTGCCTTTAGGATTTTTCCTTTCATAGCTACTTTGTTTAGGCGAATTATTATGTGTCTGGGAGTTGGTCTTCTCGTTTGCTGTCTTGCAGGGGTTCTCTGAATCTCTTGTGTTTGAATTTTTTCATCTTTACTGAGATGAGGGAAGTTTTCTTGAATGATTTCATGGAATGTTTGTTCCAGTGTGGCTTCTGTTTCTCTTTCTGCCTCAGGAAGCCCAATTATTCTCAGGTTTGGTCTCTTGAAGTGATCATTCATCTCTTGCAGGTTTTGTTCTGTCTTCTTGAGCTTCTTTTCTATGCTTTTGGCAGTTTGGGTTAGTTCTGTGTTTTGGTCTTCGAGCTCTGAGATTCTTTCTTCTGCTTGGCTGATTCTGCTCTCCATGCTCATTAGTCTGTTGTTCATTTCCATCACAGTATTCTTTACTGCTGTCATTTCTGACAACAGCTCCTTCCTATTTTCCTCTTGTCTCTCCTCAATTTTTTTAATTCTCTCCATTAATGTTTTGATGTCTGGGTTTGTTGCATGTAGCCAGTCGTTCTGGGGAGTCTTCATTGTCTGTGTTCCAGAATCTGTTTTCTCTTTGTCTGATCTCCCCGGGGTCTGTGTAAGCCCTATATTCTTCTTTTGGTTTTTCTTCATTTGTGCGGTTTTTCCACTTCCCTACTTCTTCCTTCCCTCCACGTCACCGTCTTCTTTAATTTTGTTTTTCAGGGGTAAAGGGACTGGTTTTACTTCTGTTCATTCAATCTCCCATTCTTTATGTATGTCGTCTTACTTTGTTCAATTTTGAAGTTGCACTGTAGGTTGAAGGTGGTCCTTTTTGCAGTTTTGAGATGTATTTAAGGGGAGAGCTGTGATTCAAAATCTGTCTGCAGGTCCTGCTGTTCGCTGACAGGCGTGTGGATAATGTGGAACCCACTTCCCACTGCCCTGGAGTCTGTCCGTGCAGTGGGACTGTAGGTTTACTCCCTGTAATAAAATGTGGTTAGCAGGGGGGAGAGAATGGAGCAGATAGTGGGTTGAAGAGGGGAGTGGAGAGATAGAGAAGTAAGGGAGGAAACTAACGAGTGTGCCAACAAATAGAGAGAGAGGTCTATACTGAAACAGCTAAAAACGATGGACCACAGCTACAGTCGAACCAACTCTCATACAACCACAAATAAAACATATCGTAATGCTAGCATACCGGCTATCCAACCACCTTATTGGTGTGTTGTTCCTCTATACAAAGACATGGTTTACAGACAGAAGAAAAGAGAAGAAAAGGAAAAGGAAAAGAGAAAAAAGGGGAACAATACTATAGGAATAGAATTAAGTCATTAAACTAATAGAATCAATGAAGCACACTCTGAGACCTTTCGTTTAAGTCCAATGTCCTTTCAGGTCTGATTTGTAGTTTTCTTTTCAAGCCGGTGAATTAATTTGCAGTTAGAGTCAATTGCCCCTGATATGTTGTGAAGGACAGCTCAGGTCAGCTTTGATCCTTCAGCAGTTTGGTCTATGTCTTAATCAGGCTTATTTCTCCCGTTTCGGTGTTGTTACCTTGAGTCGCCAGCAGGTGGTGCTATCTCATCTGTTCGCCCCAGAGGGGGTGGGGCCGGACAGGAACAAGATGGCTGCCTGCCTCCGAGCAGGCAACAGAAGCCCCACGCGAGCCAGCAGCACAATCTCAGACACAGGTCATTTGGCAGAAATTCCTGCAGATCTTCTCCTAAGCCGATCTGTGTGGATCTCCTCTCAGGCCGTGCCGTGATGAGCTGGGTGGGCCGAGCGCCGGGGCGCCGGGAGCGCCGGGCGCCGGGAGCGCCGGGGCGCCGGGAGCGCCGGGGCGCCGGGAGCGCCGGGGCGCCGGGAGCGCCGGGGCCGGAGGCGGGAGCGCCGGGGCCGGAGGCGGGAGCGCCGGGGCCGGAGGCGGGAGCGCCGGGGCCGGAGGCGGGAGCGCCGGGGCCGGAGGCGGGAGCGCCGGGGCCGGAGGCGGGAGCGCCGGGGCCGGAGGCGGGAGCGCCGGGCTACTCTGTAATCTTATTCTGGTTGCTATCACCATAGAAAACCCAGATTCACAGAGGTAGGATGCTGGAAATGGAAGCAGACTTTTCACTGCTTATCTGACAGGAGGCGGAGCTCAGGCAGTAATGCCAGTGATGGGGAGTGTTCGGAGCCAGCCACGGAGGCCCACTGAGTGTTAGGGATCAGGAAGGGCCGTTGACCCCAAGACCACTAGGATGCGTTTGGGAGCTATTGACCCCATTTCCTGCCCCTTTCTACTCAGCACTAACCAGATTAAGCTCCTGTGAGCTCAAAACATAAAAACTCTGAGACCGGGATGAACACAAGCTAACTTTAGAAGCTCATTGCTCCCATTCTTCCTCAAACTGCAGTTTTGGCTTTCACACAACTTATAATTCAAACTTGGGTCACATCTAAGAGCCTTAGTATTGGTCACAGGCTTCTGGGTCATGATTTTAGGATTTATTGAAGGTGTAAATTGTAGAATATAGTTGTAGAAGACAGCCATTTTGTTGAAAGAATGCGGCTGAGTTACTTGCAGGTAGCCCACTGTGAACTTTGGACTGGGCCACATTCCAAACATTCTGGGATGGGCCACTTTCGTTTGTAAAGTAAATACTTAAGCTTCTATAGAATTGTTTAACTTGTCATAAATCAATCTGTTTAGGATGAAAAAGGTTTATAGAATATGTCAGTTACGGATTAGGTTATCCTTTGTTATGGGATTTTAAGATTATCATATGAAAAGGGTTTAAAGGCAATCATTGATTAAGTTTTCATGGAGTAAGGTTTCTGGTGGGTGGGGGACGCCCCTCCCACATCTGACTTTGTGTATAAAAGACCCGTTGTAATTCCCAATAACACACATCACTTCTGCACTAGACTGGAGTCCAGTCTCTTTCTTTCTCTCTCTCTCTTCTTCCCCCCAATCGCTGATGCCGTCTCCACCTTTGGGGTACCCTGAACACGACTAGAGCTGGTCCCCAGCAGGGGAGCAACTATAAATATAGATGAAGCTTTGCTCACTCTCCCATTACTCACCTGCTAACAGACCATTGACCAGTATCAGTCCATGGCCCAGGGGTGGGATACCCCTGATATAGACTATTAAATGCCTAGATTGTATGGCATGGTCTATTGCTCCTAGGCTATAAACCTGTACAGAATGCTACTGTATTGAATACTGTAGGCAATTGTAACACAAGGGTAAATATTTGTGCATCTAAACACAAAACACGGTACTATATATAATCTTATGAGACCTCGATTCTATATGCGGTCTGCCGTTGATCCAAATGTCCTCATGTGGTGCATGACTGCAAAACATTCTATTCAAGATAGCCTGAAATTAGTTCACAGCATCAAACTCAAACTCTAAGTTGTGTTTTAAATGTCTCAAAAGCCACTTTCCGCATTAATCACTACTCTTACTTATTTAGATTTCTCGCCCAAGGACCTTGGTCAAAATTGAAAAAGTAAGCATTCAAGACTCTGTTAAATTAAAATCAGAATGCAACCATGCAAACTGGTCTGGAAATTGCATGAAACACATTGTCATTTTTTATCTCAAAAAATTGTTCACTCTGTAATGAACTGTGGTCCTTCTCACTGTTTCAAAAGCAAGTGGGAAGAACAGGGTTTATACAATATTTGGATGCTAAAGCATGCAAAATCTTTTCTTTCTTTTTTTTCTCTATTATAAAAAAGAAAAAGCAACAAAACTTGCCTAACTGGTAACTAAATGTCCAATTTGTTTTTATTATTACCAGAAATGTGCATATAAACTAATTTTGCAGGTGGGCTCATTGCACCTGTTTTTGGAACGACAGTCCTTAATGAACTGTCTTTTTCAGAAATATGTTTTGTCATGAATATGTAGACCTTGTGTCAATTTCAAGACAACTAGCCATGTTCTGCTCAAACAGTAGAGTACAAAGAACAAATCATCCTCACATGCCTTTAAATAAATGCAAGTGGTCTGTCAGGGCTTACCCACAGTGAAGAAATAGAGCCTATTTAGAAAAAAATTTTTTACAAATGCGCCTTTTGTTGTTATTCCCTCACTTTCACTAAGAATTCTTCAAAAGCCAGGTGAATAAGATAAATTAATATTTATTGCAGTTTCTACTTTTCCAGTACCTAGAATCCTTTAGTTATAAAATTAAACTCTGTTAAATCTGGCTCTACCTGCTGTCCTACCGCTTTATTTGTTTTTTGATGTTGTCATTTTATTTTGTACAGATGAGAAGACAGCCCTAGAGAGATTGAGTTCTTTTTTTTCTTGCATCACACATATCAGTGACTAGCAGGCACCCAGCTCTCTAGACATCCAGGTTTATATGTTTGAGTTTGGTTTTTTGTTGTATGTTGTTTTATAGTTACAATGGTAGATTCACCTGGCAAGAAGTTTGACTGTAAATTTGTTTTTCTTTAATAAGATAGGATTTCCTAATTGATAATAAATTTTTATATTCTCCCTCAGAAGTTTCATTCTTGAGATGTGTTCCTGCATGCTGTGAAGAAATGTATTTTTAGAAATGTGTGTCACTTAATTCCTGTTAAATTTGCTATAACAGATGGTATAGGTATTTGATTTATGCACTCACCTTCATGTGGCCTGCTGACTATTAGCTTTCTTTTTTAAATACAAGGAGATTTTTTTTTTTTATCACTGAAAACTTACCCCTTCCACTACGCGAAATATTATTTCTAGGAAGAAAAAAAAGTAAGAGAAATTTTCATGTTATTGAAATTGAGCACAATTTGGTGATTAATTGCATTGTTCTCATTAAGTTCTCTGCCTGATGTTCAGGGCTCATTACAGCAGTGTGAATTCAGTGGAACAGGAATCTTAACCAGGTGTGGGTTATTAAAGTGGCAGTGCCCAATTTGAAATTGTTAAAGGAAGTGTATCAAGGTTGATATGCTAAACTATGTTCTTCTTCTGGAAAGAAAGGTAGTACTTGTTCAGAAAAATCATTCACATCCGTCATGTGACAAAAGGACTCAAAACCCTTCTGCCCTTGGGTAGAGCAGGAGGGAATTGTATTTGCTTATATTCTGGTCACTTCAAAATTGACACAAGAATATAGTGTATTTAAAAACACAATTTTGTTTTGTTTTTATAAAATCATATATTTCTCACCTCTTACAATGGAGTTGCTTTCCTTCACTTAGAAGAAAATAAAAAATGGAGGCTGAAAGAGTTCATAAGGTATACATTAGTCTCTAATTAAGATAGATTTAATCCAAGCCCTAAAAAATATCCTTAAAGTTTTATTCCAGCTAGACAAGCTTAAAAGTAAGCTAAACTCAGCCTGGTGCGGTGGCTCATGCCTATAATCCCAGCCCTTTGGGAGGCAGAGGCAAGGGGATTGCCTAAATTCAGGGGTTTGAGACCAGCCTAAGCAACATGGCAAGATCTTAGCTCTACAATTAATCAAAAAATTAGCTCGGCATGATGGCATATGTCTGTGGTTCCAGCTACTTGAAGGCTGAGGCGGAAAGATCACCTGAGCCCAGCAGGTTGAAGCTATGGTGACCGTTAACATGCGACTGCACTCTAGTCTGGGCAACAGAGTGAGACTCTGACTCAAAAAAGAAAGAAAAGGAAGGAAGGAAGGAAGGAAGGAAGGAAGGAAGGAAGGAAGGAAGGAAGGAAGGAAGGAAGGAAGGAAGGAAAAGTAAGCTAAACTCTGCAGAAAGACGAAAGTATAGTCAGAAATCAATTGTGAGTGAAGCTTCATTAAATTATTCATATCTTTAGATAGTTCTACTGTAGAAAAGTCAAAGGTAGGTTTAACTTGGGGATTGCCAAAATACAAATATCTGCAGTTCAAGTTTAGAGCTATCCTCATCATGACTTGGTGGCAGTTTCTGGATTTTAACATTAGATTGACAGTAAGTTAGGCACAAATCAGAAAACTAAATAGATGGACATAAATTGTGAGTTTGGGGAAAATATTGCCTTACACAGTGTTTGGCAATTCGTAAAATCAATTAACAATCCAGTCTTGCACAATCTCTCTTTGAACCAGAGACAATGGTTTCCATTTTAGACACAAATATTCTCAAGTTCAAAAAGGATAAATGTATAAATGTCTGTCCCCAAATCCCATATCTACTAAACAGTAGAATTTGGACGGGGACCCTTCTCTTCTAAATTGTTCTACTGTCTCTATGTAGACTATCTACGGGTGGCAAAAGAAAATCTGTGCAAAGATACATAGATCTTGAAGTGCGTGACTGGCATATTTGCCATCTTACTGTCCCTTACATTTGTACTGTATAGTCGTGAAGGGTCCAGTTACATTTTGCTGTGACTTCTCTGCAATTGAAGAAAGGTCAAGGAAGACAAAAGACAGGGAGTGGTTCTGTTTTATAAGAAAAGACTCAAAGAGGAATAAAACATAACGCTGAACTAGAAAAAGTCTTGGAAATTCCTTCGTTTTTATCTTATTAATGTTTGTGCAAAGTAACCTGTCCCTGCTGTTGATTAAACCGACATATGTAAGTCAGCAATGAGAAATTTCTATGAGTTAAAAAGAAGAACACTAGTTGGTAGGAAAAAACCAAGATTTTTAGTGACCTTAGATCAAATGGGTTTATATCACAGTAGACTTGTTCAACAGTCACAAGAGACAAGCAGTCAGATGGGAGCATACCAAGTAATCGTGAAGAACAGGATCACTCAGAGGAAATTTGATTTGAATTTTTGAGTATGTACCATCAAAAATACACCTGGGATTTTTTGAGCAACTGCACTGTGTGTAGCAGAATAATTTTAGTAGTATCATATGAAGTTTATATTTCGGTTCCAAAATGCTTGAGTATTATCCATTTCGTGTGGCTTAGATGAACAGAGCAGGAGTTGAGTCCATGTGTCTGAGCCTGAAAGCACATGTGAACACATATCCCATCTCTGTCTCTAATAAATTATAGAAGCTGGGTAATCTATTTAACTTTTGAACCTTGGTTTCTTTGTCTATAAAATGAAGATAACAGTAGTATCTATATCCATTGTTCTTGGAGGACTATAAGTAAGATTACTTATGTTAAGCCTGGCAGATATCAATGACTCTATAAATGCTCACAATTCTCATAAGTCCACATATACTAAAATTCTATATAGCAGTTGAAAGAGAAAAAAATATGATGAAGAAATATCACGATTATATGAAATATATGGTTATATGATCACATAATGTGTAGTGATCAGGTCAAGACATATGGGGTATCCATCACCTTGAGTGTTTAACATTGGCATGTGCTGGTTTTGTTTCATGTCCTTGCTTCTAGTTACTTTGAAATATACAAAATAGTGTTGCTTAGTCATTCTAGTCTGCTATCAAATATTAGAATTTATTTATTCCATCTAACTGTATGTTTGTACCATTAATCAAACTCTCTTCATCCCCCCGATTCCCACCCATCCATGTTCTCAGTGTTCTCAGTATCTATCATTCCATTCTCTATGTTCATAAGATCAAGTTTCTTAGCTCCCAAATATGAGTGAGAACATGCCGTATCCGGATTTTTGTACCTGACTTATTTTACATAGCATATCGACCTCCAGTTCCTTCCATATTGTTGCAAATGAACAAATGAATTGGGTAGCCGTCATTACAGATGCAGAGAAAATAGTTCAAAGACAAAATATACAGGACAGCCTCGGTGGCTCGAGCCTGTAATCCCAGCACTTTGGGAGGCTGAGGCGAGAGGATTGCCTGAGTCCAGCAGTTCGAGACCAGCTTGGGTAACTTGGTGAGACATCCTCTCTACAAAAAATTAAAAAATCAGCCAGGCATGTAGTTCCAACAACTTGGAAGGCTGAGGCGGAAGGATTCCCTGAGCCCAGCAGGTCGAGGCTGCAGTGACCGTGAGCAGTGTGCCACTGCACTCCAGCCTGGGCAACAGAGTGAGACTCCAACTCAAAAAAACAAAAAAAAACACACACACACACACACACACCAACACACACACACACACAGTGGAAAAGGATCTGAATGCCCAAGAATCCTTCATTAAAGAGATGGCACTAAGCCAAATTTGGGGCCCTTTAAAAGACCTGTAAGATCGGCAGTAGGTTTGGACAGCCTGGGCAGACGACTTCAGTTAATGCAACAACAGAGATATGGATATTGCTTTGGACAGCTGATACATCTTCTCTCTGAAGAGTTGTGCAAATAAATATAGCTAATAGAAAGCACATACTGAACATAAACTTTGTGCCAAGCACTGTTCTAAGTGCTTTATAACTTTCACATCACATATTTGTAATAACCTCATGAGGTAGGTATTCATATTATCCCCAATTTATGTGTAAAAAAATGAAGTTTCGAGAAATTAAGTAAATTGACTAACGTGCACTCAGCTAGCAAGCGGGAAAACTGGAAAAGAACCCAGAATTCATGTTCTTAATCAGTAAAAATCTATATGGTATCTTGTTTCTGTGATCCAAAACTATTTCCAGTGGGAAGCGGGGAATGTGGCATTGCTTACTTAAAGAATATTCTCGTGTCTGGGAGGGCAGTAGCCTTCAGAGACAGACAAAAGAGTGTCAACTGTCTAGAAATTTCAATTCTAAATATTAATCTTGATCTTTAGAACAAGTAATATAACATTTACTCAGTTACAATTTGACTAAACCCATAAAAGAAAAAAACATTTGAAAGAGTCTACAAAATCCTAGCTAAACTATCATGGCATTATAAAAGTCTGTGGATGGCAAATCGTGTTGATATTTTCTTATATAAAATAATAACTATGTGAAAATTTAGATGTTGAAATTTAGCTGTGTCTGTAAACAGATTTCACATTGTGGCTAAATCTATCTGATTTGCCATTGATATACCATCCCAACTAGGGAAAAATTTCTGGTTCATTTATTTTACATAGAAAACTTACGCTAAAGTGATAGTTAAAATATAAAAGGCAGTTTCAATGCAAGAAACCTGAAAAGTTCTATTGAATTCTCAAATAACTCCTGATTTTCCAGATGCCATTTATTCAATTTGCCCTCATTATCCTCACTTTATCCCTGCAACAAGAAGTCTTTAGGCCATTTTATGGTCCTGTGGATATTAGCACTTCTAATAGGGGTTGGACATAAAGTGAGAGAAGGTGAAATTTAAATCAGCCCATTTTGCTGCTGCTTTATTAGTTTTAAAATGAATCTTGTGATGGGGCAGAAAATTAGCACCTCTAATGGAAGTGTGGCTTATTTTTTTTATGTAACATATTCAATTTTTGCCCTTTTTGCATTCAGCTATGTCAAAAGGAGTTTATTGGATCCCACGAACCGTGTGGCAGTCTTTGCTTGGGCATGCTCTACGAAGCATTATGTGTTTAATAAAGGGATCTGTGCTTTCCAGTCTTATAAGTCACTTATGCACAAAGCTACCTCTTGCAAATGACTTACCTAATTTCAAGTCATCACCTGTTTCTATCTAGATTATGCGTGACAGCTTGTTTTTGCCTTGTGCTTTAGACTGGTGTCACTTCTTTTGCCTCTCATTTCTCAACCTTCCCCCACACCTAGACCCACTCACACTGTCATATCTTTGCACATTCTGCTGTTTGGGTTGCCCTGTCTTCCAATTCTCAGCCTGGCAGACACCCATGCATATGCCAAGTGTCTACTCATATGATACCTTTCCTAGTTAGCCAGCAAATTGATGGCTCTCTCTCTGCGCTGCCAATTGCTTCTATGCATACTATGTATTATTTATCATGTTTATTGATCTTCCTCATGAGACCACAAGTTCCTTGAAAGCTTAACATACCCTGGAATGATAGCTCAGGGTCTGACACATGGTAAAAAAAATTCACAACAAATTTTCTTAAACAAACTTGCTAACTTTTTAAACTTTCTAAACAGACTCACCTTTACTTTTTATTTTATGGATACATAATATTGTACATATTTATGGGGGACAAGTGAGTGTATGTTACATCCATATAATGTGTAATGACCAAGTCAAGACATAGGGTATCACCATCACCTTGAGTGTTTATCATTTGTATGTGTTGGTACTGTTTTAAGTCTTTTCTTCTAGTTACTTTGAAATATGCAAAATATTGTTGCTAAGTAAGATTACTCTAGTCTGCTATCAAATATTAGAATTCATTTATTTTGTCTACCCGTATGTTTGTACCCATTAATCAAACTCTCTTCATCCCCCCGCCCACCTATCCATGTTCTGTGTCTGGTATCTATCATTCCATTCTCTGTGTTCATGAGATCAAGCTTTTTGGCTTCCAAGTGCGAGTGAAACATGTTTTATCTGGATTTTTGTACTTGGCTTATTTTACTTGGCATATCCACCTCCAGTTCCATCCATATTGTTGGAAATGACAGAATTTTATTCTTTTTTTATGGCAGAATGATATTCCATTGTGTATACGTACCAAATTTCCTTGATCCATTTATCCTTTGATGGACACTTAGGTTGATTCCATGTCTTTGGTATCGTATATAGTACTGTGATAAACATGAGAGTACAGGTATCTCTTTGATAAACTGATTTCCTTTTCTTTGAATAAACGTCCAGTGGTAGGATTGCTGGATTGCATGGTAGTTTCAGTTTTCTTTTTTTTTTTAAAATAAATATCTGTATTGTTTTCTATAGAGGTTATACTAATTGACATTCTCACCAACAGTGTATGATAGCTCATTTTCTCTGCATCCTCACCAGCATTTGTAATTTTTTGTCTTTTTAATAACAACTATTCTAACAGAAATGAGATGATAGTTCATGTGGTTTTGATTTATGCCTCCCTGATGATTTGTGATGAGCATTTTTTCATCACCCATTGGCCATTTGTATGGCTTCTTTTGAGAAATGTCTATTTATGTCCTTTGTCTGTGTTCAATGGAGTTATGTTCTTGCTTTTGTTTTTGTTTGCTGTTGAGTTGTTTGAGTGCCTTGTACATTGTGGATATTAGTTCCTGGTCAGATGAGTCTATATATGACTTTACAGGTAAAGTGTGTTTCTTGTATGAAGCATATGGTTAGATTATGTTGTTTTATTAGCCACTCTATATCTTTTCATTGGATAATTCAATTCATTTATGTTAAATTATTAATTTGTGAGATTTTGTTACTGTCATCTTGATCACTGCTTTTTGGTTGTTTTGTATATGCTTTGTTTCTTTCTTTTTCTCTTTTGTTTGTCCTTATAGTTTGCAGTTTTCTGTATTGATACCATTTAATTTTTTCTCTTCCTCATTTGTGTGTTGGTGTGATTTTTATGCTATCCTGTGTTTTCATGGTGGTAACTGCCATCTTTTTGCTTACAGATTCAGATGTCCTTGAGCATTTCCTGTAGAGTCAATCTAGAGCTGATGAATTTCCTCTGTATTTGTTTGTTTGGGAAAGACTTTATTTATTCTTCCTTTATGATATAACATTTTGCTGAACAGAAAATTTTTGAGTGGCAGGATTTTTTTCTTCCATGCTTTGAATAAATAATCCCAATCTTTCCTGGACTATAAAAGTTCTACTGAGAAGTCTGCTGTTAGTCTGATGGAGGTTCCTGATAGATGGGTAGGTGATTTTCTTTTGCGATTTTTAGAATACTCTCTTTGTCGTTGCCTATAGACTGTTTGACTGTAATGTGCTGTGAAGCCCTTTTTTTGTTATATCTGTTTAAGGATCACGGGGCCTCCTGTATTTGGTTGTCTAAGTCTCTTACTAAATGTGGAAAGGTTTCATCTATTATTTTAACAAATAGATTTTAAAATCCTTTTGTTCTCTCGTCATCTTCTGTGATACCAACAATTTACATATTTGGTCACCTTTTGATATCTCATATAACAAAAAAGTTTTGCTCATTCCATTTTATTCTTTTTTCTTTATTTTCATCTAACTAGGTTATTTCAAAAGACATGTCTTCGAGTTCTGAGATTCTTTGTTCTGTTTGATCTAGTCTATTGCTGACGCTCTTGAATGTATTTTGTACTTTCTTCAACGAACTCTTCAATTCCAGAATTTCTGTTTGGCTCATTTTTTTGATATGTGTCTTTGAAAATTTTCTAATTCATATCTGAATTGTTCTGACTTATTTATATTGTTTTTCAGAATTTTCTTATTCTCATTGAGCTTATTTTGTGTAGCAATTTTGAATCATTTGTCTGGGATTTTTTGAATTTCTTTTAGGTTGGGGAAATTTTACTAAAGAATTATTTTGTTCTTTTGGAGGTGTCATGTTTTCTTACTTTTTAATGTTAAAAAAAAATGCCCTTTTGTTGATATCTGTACATCTGGTATAATGGTCACTTTTTTCAACTTTTTGGACTTGCCTTAGTCAGGGAGGACTTTTTTTCCTGAAGATTTTTTAGTGGTGTTGGCTGGATAGGGTCCTTTGGCTTTGATTCTGGGGGCATGAAGTACTATAGCCTCTGTATGATTTCTTTGGCCGTAAACACCATCAGTGGTATCTGTGAGTTTCTTGATAGTTAGAATGTGGTCATTTTTGAAGGCTATGGTGTAGTTTTTCTGGATACAGGACTGCCAAACGGTCCAGTCTTCAGACCCTCATGGTGGCAGCAGTGGGCTGAGGGTACCTGTCTTGGGCTCAGAGTGGTGTACACTGGCACCATTGATAGTGGATTCAAGTAAGCCTATTTTTGATCTTTAAAAGATAGCAATAGTAATAGCAGTGGACCAGGTGAGTGGGTGTGTTCTCAAGTCCCTGGAAAGCCAATGTTGTATGAGCTTTGGCAGTGGCTATTGTAGAACAACCCTCAGGATCCTGAGCAGTGCATTCTGATGGTGATGTCTGTAATAGACTGGGAAGGCCATTTCCCCAGGCCCCTAGGTAGTGTATGCTGGTGAGTGTTGTTGGTGATGGTACCAGTCTGAGTGGTCCCATCCTCAGTTTCCCCCAGGGGAGTGCATAGATTCTAGAGGAAATGGGCTGAATGATCACCATAACATCTCCAAGTGTTTATTATATCAGACAGTGTTTGAAATGACTTATATTTGTTACTCATTTACTTCACAAGATGACTATGAGTTGGGAACTGTTATTACCATAATGAGGAAACTGGGCCACAAGGCAAAGACATAACTACCCAAAGTGACTCAATGGACAAGTACAAAGTCAGGGAATGCATCCCAGGCAGTGACTTTGGAGCTTCCAATCACAGGTATGGCCCCTCTGAGTAGATGAGCAAATAAACAAATTGCCACATCATTTAACTTCATGATTAGAAGCCAGGCTCGGTGGCTCAGCCTGTAATCCCGCGCCTTTGGGAGGCTGAGGTGAGTGGATTGCTTGAGCCCCCGGGTTCGAGACCCGCCTGGGCAGGCGAGACCTCATCTCTACAATAAAATCAAAAAATCAGCTGGGCGTGATAGCGCACGCCTGTAATTCCGGCTACTCGGAAGGCTGAGGTGGAAGGAATGCCGGAGCCCCGCAGGTCGAGGCTGCGGTGGCCGGGAGAGTGGCCACTGCACTCCAGTCTGGGTGACAGAGTGAGACTCTAACTCAAAAAAAAAAAAAACGAACAAAAAACTTCATGATTAGAGCCCTGCTCATGCATACATGAACATTAAGGTGGCCTGACCTCTTTACTGAGCACATTTTATGTGGCTAGACAGAAGAATGGCCATTGCCCTCAGGAAAAAAAAAAACGTAAAAAGACTTGTATGTTAATAATGAGTAAAAAGCCTTTAGAGATATTCTTATACCAGAGTCAATAGGGATCGTCAGTTCCATATAACTGGGAACAGCGAAAATTTTATAGATAAAATTCAAATCTTAAAAAATGGAATGTTTTTTTATCAGTGGAGAAACAGTGGAAGGGAGGATCAGGAAAGGGGAGCTACAAAAGTAAAACAATCAATGTTAATATCAGTTCAAATTTAAAATATAAATAAAAATAGAAAATGATGACCAAAGAAAACGTGCTGTAGTTCTGTCAGAATCTACCCATATCCATGTTCACCTTATTTCATCAGATTAATAAAGACCAGGGAACTAGTAATACAAAGATAGCATCTCTTAGAATTGTTTATACACTTTTGGCACTAAAATATATACACAATTTAAGAGATATTATCTATGTATTACTTTTAGTTCACCATAATCAGAAGTATCTGAACACTGATGGTAACCACTTTGAACACTTCTTGTGATTGCAGACATGAAACATAATTTGTATTCATCTTTTGTTATTGGTATACGTTGAGTATTACAATTTTAATATAGTTTTTCCTATCTTGAAATGTGTACGCATTTTTGCACCCTCTGTATACATACATATGTATACTTATGTACACATGCATACATGCAAATCCTTGATCTCACTGGATCATCTCAATTACCTGTAAATAAATCCAAGTCTTTCTCATTACCAATGTATGAGTAAAATAGTATGTATTACATTATTCCATTTATATGAAATTCTAGAACACACAAAATTATTCTATGGTGGAAAAAAATTTAAAACAATGGTTGACTTTGTTATCTAGGGTTTGGAGTGTTTTTCGGTTAAGCAGCATCATTTCATGAATAGTTGACAATTTATGCCACATTACGAATATGTATCAAGTAGTGTTGGAGATGGTGACATCCTTATTTTGTTTCTGATGAGTGAAGATGCCTTCTATGTTTCTTACCCAGATAGGCTAACAGATCAGTGGGAAATAAAAATGAATCCAAAAATAGAACTACACTTACAGGTTGATTGATTTTGGGGGACAAAAGGTCTAGGGGAAACTCAAAGGGACATAGAAAGTTTTCCCCAAAAAAATAATGTTGAAACAAGTAGATAAACATATGAAAGATGAAACATGACACTTTTTTAAACCACACACAAAAATTAATTTGATATTGATACCTAAACATCAAGGACAAAATTATAAAAGTCTTGTACTGTTTTTCACTTTCACTGTTTTTCTCCTATAAATTATAAAATTAGAGGTGAAAAGATAAAGCAACATTTCCTGATTCTAAGAAAATCACTTTTAGCATACAGAATGGAAAACAAAAGACAAAAATAATTTATAAATTTTGCTCCTTTAAATGAACCTGTCACTAAAAAAACGGTATCATTCAGAAAATGAAAAGTCAAGCCATAGACTGGGAGAAAATGTTTATAATGCATCCGTACCTGACAAAGAAATTGTGTACATAACTTATTCAAAGTTTTCCTCATGACTAAAATAAAGTGGCAAATAAAAATTAATAAAAGTGTGAGCAAAACTTGAGCCAATACTGGACCAAAAGCCAAATCAGCAGATCGCAAGTAAGAAACTGAAAAATTGCTCAGTCTCATCTGTCGTCAGAAAAAAGCAAATCAAAGCTACAGTGACATGCCACCTTACATACAATAGAATGAGTAAAATCTAAACTGTCAACAGCAAATGTTGCCAAGTATGAGGAACAAGTGGAAATCTCACACATTGCTGTGCAGAGTAAAATGTTACAACCACTTTGGAAAACTGACAAGGTCTTATAAATTCCATCATACAGCTCCACTGTGACCCATCAGATCTACTCCTAGATTTTTACCCCAAAGAAATAAGCATACACACACACACGCGCGCACACACACACACACACACACACACACACACACACACAAAAAACAACAAAAAACAAATAAATACTAAAAAAAGCTTTTTGGTCTTCACTTTACTTATAACTTTAAACTAAAAAAAAATTCCATCAGTTGGAAAATACATAAGCAAATTATATTCTCCTATATAACACTTTTTTTTAGTACCAATAAAAGCTAATGAACTTGGACTAACCATAGAAATAAGAACAACTGTTGAATGGAAAGGAATGTGAGGGATGATGAAAAATTCTACATATTCATTAGAATGTTGGTAACATAATTGTATATATTAAAGATTGTATTATTAAAGATTGTATATATTAAATTGTGTATATTAAAGATATTAAGAGAAGGTCTAAATGTCTTTGTATTTCACCACATGTTAATTTTATATCAATGTAATTTTGCTTCTATATAAACATAAAATATTTTTAAAATCATACACAATGAAGCCCTTGTACACCGCTAACTGGAATTTAAAATTTATAGCAGTACTATTCACAATAGACAGAAAATAGATTCACTGTTAATCAACAGATGAATGAGTAAACAAACTGTGGCATATACAAATAATAGAATATTATTCAGTCATAAAAAGGAACGATGTACTATGGCATATAGCACATGGACAAACCAAAAATAAGCTGAGTGAAAAAATTCAGAAAAAAAAAGCACATATTGTATTATTTCACTTACATGAGATATCCAAAATTGGTAAACCCCTACCAACAGACATGAATTGACAGTTGTCAGGGACTGAGGTCAGAAAGACTTGGGGGAAATTGCTTAAGAAGTATAGGGTTTGAGTTGGATTGATAGACATGATCTATAACAACACAGTGGTAGTAATTGCGCAACACTACGAACGTACTGAATGCCATGAAATTGTTCACATTTAAAATGATTATTTTATGTGAGGTGAATCTTCTCTTAGTAAACTTATTAAAAAGCAATAGGTATTAACTTCATCTTGCATTGTCTAATTAAAATTTCTAAATAATAGTAATGAATGTCTAAGAACTTGATGCAAAGAGTCCTTGGCAAATCCGAATACCTTTAATTTTCTGATGATTACAGGAGAGAGAAGACATGCTCTTTTTACTGAAATCAAACATGTACTCAGAAAAGTACCAGACGGCACAGTGTCGCAACTCTTCTCAAACTGAGCATATTTTCAAACTAACAGTGAGATCAAGAAACAGAAAATTGCAGTATATTACAGCTCTTTGTGACCCCTTCATAGCAAGTATCACACCAAGCCCTTATGCTTGATCACTCTATTTACTTCTAACTATATATATTGGGTTTACCTAAATCTCATTATAAAAGTAAAGTCATAGAGTATGTACTCTTTTATGTTGAGCTTTAAAAATGTGTAATTTGTGAAATTTATATTGTTTTGCTGCATGCAAATATAACTCATTATTATTACCATGAAATATTTCACTCTGTGACTCTACCACAATCCATTTTATTTATTCTATTGTTGATCCTCACTTGAATAGCTTCTAGTTAGAATTAGGACTAAGGTTAGAATTAGGGGTAAAGTTATAGCTGGAAATTTTGCTTTTAAGTTGGAGTTTCACTCTGTCGCCCAGTGGCATGCTCATGGCCACTGCACCTCAACCTGCTGGACTCAGGTGATCCTTCTGCCTCAGCCTCCCAAGTACTGGAACTACAAGTGTGCACCACCATGCCCGGGTAATTATTTTATTTATTGTAGAGGTGAGGTCTTGCCAAGTTGCCCAGGCTGATCTCAAAAACCCCGAACCTCTCGCCTCTGCCTCCCAAAGTGCTGGTATTACAGGCATGAGCTACCATGCCCGGCTATAGTTAGAAGTTTTATAGTTTAAGTTTCACAGTTAGGTCTATGACACAAATTATATAAATTTTTAATATAGTGTGAGACATAGAGAACAGTTATTTTTATTTTTTCATGGATATGGAATTTTTCCAGCAGCATTTATCAAAGCATTATACTATATCCTTTGAATTTCTTTGCAACTATAAAATAAGTTGTCTATAAATCTGTGGCTTTATTTTTCCCCCATTTATCTATTTATATATCTTGATGCCAATACCTCATTGTTTTGATGACAATACCACCATTACTATTAATAAGGCATCATTGTAATTAGGCAGCATTAGCCCAAATTCATTATTTTTACCCAGGGCATAGTGCAGTGGCACAATCATAACTCACTGCAGCCTCGACCTTCTGGACTCAGGCAATCCTTCCGCTTCAGCCTCCCCAGTAGCTATGACTACAGACACGTGCCACCAAGCCTGGCTAATTTATTCTTTTTTTTTTATTTTTGTAGAGACAAAAATCTCACTATGTTGGCCAGGCTGATCTCGAACACCTGGGCTCAAGCAATTCTCCCACCTTGGCCCCCAAAATGCTGAAATTTCAGGTGTGAACCACTATGTCTGGCACTGCCAGACTCTCTATTTTTGCACTCTCTATTTTTAAATCAGCTTATCAATGTCTATGAAAATCCTGCTACATTAAATAGATTTGAAGAGCATTGACAGCAATATTGAGCATTCAACACATGGACACAATGCATCTGTCCATTGATAGAGGTCTTCTTTAGTTTCTCTCAGCAATATCTCTATGGGTCATGTGTATTGTCCAAGTGTATCGCTAAGTATTTTATATATTTTATCCTTTTGAAAATGATATCTAAAAATTTTGATGGGTTTTGCTATTATACAAAAATAAAATCGGTACTTGTATTTTGATCTTGTATTCTTCAACCTTGGTCATCGAAATCATAACTTGTTGTGTTTTTTTTTTTTAGTTTTCCCCTGGATTTTCTGCATAAAGGATCATGTTGTCTGTGAATACAAACAGTCATATTTCTTTTCTAATTTGAATATTTGGATGCCTCTTATTGTTTTTTTATTTTGTTATTGTGCTATAACACTACTTAAAATCTCCAATAGAATATTGAATAGAAATGAGATCAAGCCTGGTGTGGTGGCTCATACCTGTTATCCCAGAACTTTGGGAGGTAGAGGCGAGAGGATTGCCTGAGCCCAGGGTTTGAGATCAGCTTGGGCAACTTGGTGAGACCTCATTTTACAATAAATCAAAAAATTAGCTGGACATGGTGGTGCGTGCTTGTAGTTCCAGCTACTTGGAAAGCTGAGGCAGAAGGATCACCTGACCCCAGCGGGCTGAGGCTGTGGTGGCCATGAGTTTGCCACTGCACTTCAGCCTGGACAATAGTGGGACTCCAACTCAAAATAAAAAAAGATGTCAGGCCAGGCGTGGTAGCTCACTTCAGGAGGCTGAGGTAAGAGGATTGTCTGAGCCCATGGGTTTGAGACCAGCCTGGGCAACTTGGCGAGTCCTCATCTCTACAATAAATCAACAAAAAAAATTAGCCAGGCATGATGACGCATGCCTGTAGTTCCAGCTACCTGGAAGGCTGAGGTGGAAGGATCACCTGAGCCCAGCAGTCTGAGGCTGCAGTGGTCATGAGCGTGCCACTGCACTCCAGCCTGGGCAACAGAGTGAGACTCTGACTCAAAAAAAAAAAGAGAGAGATCAGACACCTTCGCCTTTTTCTTGATTTTAGAAGGAAAAAATATGCATTTTTAAACTAATAAGTATGGTGTTAAATATTCTGCATCATGGTGAGAAAGTTCTCTTAAGTTTATAGTTAGCTGAGAGATTTTTTTTTTAATTGTTGTTGTTTGCTATTGGTGGTGGTGGTGATGTCTCACTTTGATACCCACACCAGAGTGCAGTAGCACAATCACAGCTCACTGCAGCCTCCACTTCCTGGGCTCAGACAATCCTACCAAAATGCTAGAATTACAGGTGTGAGCCACTGTACCAGGCTTGAGAGTTTTTTTTGAATTAGTATTAGATGTTATGTTTTCTCCTGTGTCTATAGAGATAATAATATGCTTGTTTGTTTATTTGTTCATTTAGGTTGTTAATGCAATTAACTAAATTGATCGAATTTTATATAGTAAGCAAATTTGCATTCTTGGGATATTACTCACTGAGTTACAATATATTGTCTGATTAAAATATCAGCTTTAAACCCTTGAATGTCAATTACCTAAATTGCCCCCTTAAAAGACACAGAATAGCAAGATGGATAAAAAATAAACAAGACCTATCATTTGCTGCCTTCAAAAGACCCATCTTATATCTAACGGCACACAAAGTTCAAGATAAAGGGATGGAGAAAGAGTTACCATTCAAATGAAAACAAAAAAGAGCAGGGGTTGCTATTCTCATATCAGATAAAACAGATTTTAAACCAAGGACAGTATAACAAAAAAAAAAAGGCACTGCAAAATGATAAAGGAATCAATCCAACAAGAAGATTTAACTATGATAAAATGTAACCACCCAATATTGAAGCGCACAGATTTATAAAACAATTACAACTATATCTAAGAGAAGACTTAGTATAATATATACAGATGGACTTCAACATCCCACTGACAGCATTAGGTAGATCTTCAAGGCAAAAAACCAACAAACAAATTCTGGACTTAAATTTCATAATTGGCCAATTGAACCTATTAGACATCCACAGAATATTTCACCCAACAACCACAGAATATACATTCTTTCCAATTGCACATAGAACATATTCTAAGATTGATCACATGCTTGCTCATAAAGTAAATATCAATAAATTTCAAAAAATCAAAATCATACCAAGCATCTTCTCAGACCACAGTAGAATAAAAATAGAAGTCAATAGCAAGAAGAACTCTCAAAACCACAAAAACATGTAAACTAAAAAATTTTCTTCCGTCTGACTTTTGGGTCGACAACAAAATCACACAAAAAAATCAAAATGGAAATAAAAAAAAATTTAAACAAATAAAAACAGGGAAAAAACATAACAAAACCTCTGGGATGCCACTAAAACAGTGTTAAGAGGAAAGTTTATGGCATTAAACTCCCATATCAAGATGTTAGAAAGATATCAAACAGCTTAATGTTGCACATTAAGAAACTAGAAAAACAAGAACAAAATTAACCAAAATTCAGCAGTAGAAAATAAAATAACCAAAATTAGGGGAGAACTAAATGAAATGAAAACAAGCAAACAAACAAAAAACTATAGGAAAGAAAAAAAATTGTTAGCTCTGTGAAAGACTAAACAAGATCAATAGACTGCTAGCCAGATTAATAAAGAAAAAAAAAGAGAAAATTCAAACAAGTACAATCAGAAATGACAAGGGATTTTTATTCAAACTGATTCCACAGAAATGCAAAAGATTCTTAGAGATTATTAAGAACATCTCTATGCACACAAGCTAGAAAATCTAGAGGACATGAATAAATTTCTGGAAACACACAGCCTCCCAAGATTGAAACAGGAAGAAATCAAAACACTGAATGGACCACAAAATCTAATCAGTAATAAAAATCCTCCCAACCAAAAGAAAGAAAGAAAAAGGGCCCTAATCAAATGAATTCATGGCCAATTTATTTCAGATGTGTAAAGAAGAGACCTTGCCAATTGAACTGAAATGACTCCAAAAAATTGTGGAGGTGGGGTTCCTCCCTAACTCATTCCACAAAACTTATATCCTGATACCAGAATCCTGAGAAGACACCACTACCACAACAAAAACTATAGGCCAATAACCCTGATAAAATTAGATGCAAGTATCTTCAACAAAATGCTAGCAAACGGCATCAAGTAGCACATCAAAGAGATTATCCACCATGATCAAGTGGGTTTTATTACAGGTATGCAGCAGTGGTTCAACCTATGCAAATTGATAAAAGTTATCCACGACATGAACAGAATATTTTTTAAAACTGTGATCATCTCAATCGATGCAAAAAAAGCATTTGATAAAATCCAACACCCTTTCATGATTAAAAACCCTCAACCAACTAGGCTTCAAAGGAACATACCTCAAAATAATAACAGTCATCGATGACAAAATCCACAGTGAGTATCATATTTAGATAATAATTGGAAGCATCTGCCTGAAGAACTGTGGCAAGATAAAGATGTACAGTCTCGCCACTCCTAATTAACATAGTACTAAAAGTCCTAGCCAGCACTATCAAGAGAAAGAACTAAGAGACCTTCAAACAGAAAAAAAAGAGGGAGTCAAACAATCTCTCTTTGCAGATGATATGATTCTAAATATAGAATGATATGATTCTAGATATAGAATGATATGATTCTATATCTAGAAAACCCTAAAGATTCCACCACAAGAATCTTAAACTGATAAGTGACTTCAGTCAAGTTTCCAGATACAAAATCAATGTTGAAAAAAATCAGTAGTAGTTGTATAAATCGGCTCGACAATGTTCAAGCTAAGAATCAAATCAAGAATGCAATACCATTTAAAATAACACACACACACACACACACACACACACACACACCACACACACACACACACATACACACACACAAAACCTAGCACTACATCTAACCAAGGGGGTTTAAAAATCTTTACAAGAAGCATAAAACATTGTCAAAAGAAATCAAAGATGGCAAAAACAAATGGTACAACATTCCATGCACCTGCATTGAAAAAATCAGTATCATTGTCTTTACTACATAAAGCAATCTACAAATTTAAAATACTTCTTATGAAATTACCAGCATCATTTTTTTAAGAACTAGAAAAACCAATTCAAAAATGTATTTGAAAACAAAAAAGAACCCAAATATCCAGAGCAATTTCTAAGCAAAAAATATAAAACCAGAGGTATCACATCATCTGACTTCAAACTTGACCACTAGGCTACAAAAAATAATACAGCATGGTACTGGTACAAAAATAGAAATATAAACCAATGCCACAGAGCAGAGAACCCAGGAATAAAGTCACCTTGCTACAACTGATCATCAACAAAAATAACACTGGAGATAGGACACGTTATTCAATAAATGGTGCTGGAAAAACTGGCTAACCATATGCACTGGAATGAAGATGGGCTTCTACCTCTCATCTTATACAAAAATTAATACACGATGGACCAAATAGCTCAGTGTAAGACCTCAAACTATGACAATCTAGAAGAAACCCTAGAAAACATTCTTCGAGACATTTATGATTAACGGATTATTTACATGGCTAGAGTTAAATCTAGTATTTATAAAAAATGTTCTCTTTGTCCCATGGCTTTTGTTTCTGCTTCCTTTTTTTTTTTTTTCCTGCATCTGCTTCTTTTGCTTTGATTACTTTTTGTTATTTCATTTTGTTTTCTTTGTTGGCTTCTTAGTACAACTTTTTAACATTAGTGGTCTTTCAAGAATTTGTAGATTATATCTTTAGCCTAACAGCCTACCTTCAAGGGATATTTTACCACTTCATCTAGAGTATAATATCCCCTTTAAAATAGCCATTTTCTCTGCCACTGACTTTCATTTATTTGACTCTTACATAGCGTATAAACCCCATGCAATATTGCTATTATTTTTTAAATGGTCAATTATCTTTGATGGAAATATAATAAGAGATACCAGTCCATTTATGCATATAATTATAATTTCCAGTTCTCTTATTCTTGTGTGTAAATCCATATTTCCATGCGATATAATTTTTCTTCTGTCTGAAGACTTTAGCATTTCATGGAGTGCAGGTCTGCTGGTGATAAAGTTTTTCAGTGTTTGTATATCTCAATGTTTTTATTTTGTGATTATCTTTAAAATGCATTTCCCGGGTAAAAACAAATGCTAGTTTGACGTCATAGACTACATGTTTGTGTTCCTGCACATTCATATGTTGAAACCCTAACTCCCAATGAGATGATATTAGGAAGTAGGGGCAATTAGGTAATTATGTAATTAAATTTTGATGAGATCGTGTGGGTGGAACCCCCACAATGAGATCAGTTTCTTTGAAAGCAAAGAGAGCGCGCTCTCTCTCTCTCTCTCTCTCTCTATCTCTTTCTCTTTTTTTCTGCTGTGTCTTTTTGTGTGTGTGTGTGTGTGTGTGTGTGTGTGTGAATGTACCAAGGAAAGTCATGTGAAGACACAACCACAAAAGGACTCTCACTAGAACCCCAAACCCTGCCAAACCCTCTAGAACTATGAGACATGTTTCTGTTTTTAAGCCACTCTCTATAGTATTCTGTTTTAGCAGCTGGAACTAAGACAGCTGATTTATTTTTTCCTCATTAGTACTTTAAATATAGCATCTCATTGTTTTACTGCCTGCATTGTTTTCAACAAGAAATCTGCTTTCATTCTTATTTTTGTTCCTCTATATATAATGAGAATTTTTCTTTCTGCTTAAAAATTTTTCCCTTTACTATGGGCTCTGATAAATTTTATTTTGTCATTTCTTTGTATAATTTTATTTATGTCTTGAGGTTATAGGGTTTATTAGATCCCTGGGTTTATAATTTTCATCCCTACTTTTGGAAGTAGGGTTATTATTTCTTCATATTTTTTGATCCACTCTCTCTTCCCTTTTTGGGGGGACTCTAATTACACAAATAAGAGGCCACTTGAAGATTTTGCACAGTTCACTGATGCCCTGTGAATTTTAAGTCATTTTATTCTATGTATATTTCTTAACTTGTTTCCACTTCCATGTCCTCGTGTACACAGATGTCCTATTCTGCAATGTCTATCTGTTGTTTATCCATTCAAGTATTATTTTCATTTTGGACTTTATGGTTTTCATTTTTACAAATCAGATGTGAGTCTCTTTTATATCTTCTTTGTCTCTACTAACCATTTGAAGGGTATGAAATACAATATAACAGTTTTAATGTGTTAATCTACTAATTCTAATGTCTGAATCTATTCTCAGTTAGTTTGAATTGATTGCTTATTCCATTTAGGAGGATAGATTGTATGGTTGTTGAAAGATACCTATAGAAACCTAAAAAAAAACTTAGCTTATTCTTTAGTCTTTTTGCCTCAGTGTACCCATTAGCTAGCATTCAGACATTCTACTATAGGACAACCAGCAGCCTATCCCATTCCCCTAGGCAAAACCAGGACAGCCTAACCATTCATGGTTTAACATAATAATCTCCAGTAAAATTTGAGGTTCCTTATCAAGACTGAAGATCAAAGATCACCCTTTGTCTGACCAAAGTCATAAAAGTAATAATAAACCACCCCACCTTTGGTCAAGGAGTTTGTGAGTTGCAAATGTCTGAGTTTGTGAATTGCAAATGTCTAACAAGTCTCTTGCAGGAAGCCCCCCTAGGGGTTTAAACCCAATCAGCCCTCTGTCAACTACATGACACAGATAAGGCCCACCATGGCAGCAATCATGTGACTAACCCACCCATCTGCCTGCTGTCCATCACCTGACATCATCAGTACCTGCACCTGTCTGCCCCTTTGTGATGACGTGGAAGCAGACCACCACCCAAATGATCCTCCCCATCTAGGAAAATGGTTAAAAGGACTCAACCACAAGCAGCCAGAGGCCATTGCCTTGCTAGAGTCTGGTGTGGCCATGTGCTCTTTGAGCCATGGCTGTCGCCAGGGTTCCTGGCTTTGTTCCCCCTCCCCCCCCTTGGGGAGGTGAATCTTCTCTCTTCTCTCTCTTTCTCTCTCTAATTTACTTTTTTTTTTTTTTAGACGGAG
>JAPVLO010002603.1:0-38079 GCA_027257055.1 Cephalopachus bancanus
CCAGCAAAAGGTTTTGCCACATTCTTCACATTTACAGGGTTTCTCTCCATTATGGATGGTAACATGACAAGCAAGGTATGAAAGAGTATGAAAAGATTTGCCACATTCTTCACATTTGTAGGGTTTCTCTCCAGTATGGTATCTTTGATGTTGAATAAGATTTGAGTACTGATGAAAAACTTTGCCACATACTTGACATTTGTAGGGTTTATGTGCAATATGAATTCCCTGATGGCAAATAAAATGTGAATACCAAGTAAAGTCTTTATCACATTCTTTACATTTATACATTTTCTCTCCATGATAAATTTTCTGATGTTGTGAATGACATGAGTAATAGCTAAGGGCTTTGCCACATTTTTCACTTTTGAAGGCTCTCTCTGCCCTATGTGCTCTGTCATTTAGATAGGATGATTTCCTAAATGCTTTCCCACATATATTGTGTACATTTCCTCCACTATTTTTTTGATGTTGACTACATTTTGAGGACCGGTTAAATGTTTTGACATATTCAGGTTTGAAAGCCATTTCAGAAATGTGAATACTCTGGTGGATAACATATTTGGAATGGTGATGAAAGACTTTCCCTGTCTTGTTACTTTTGTAATAGTTATCTATCTGCCCTTCACCCTCATGCACATTTTCCCAAGATTTTTTTAAGCATAATTCTTAAGGCCAAATTTTCCATATTTTCTCTTTGGCACCTTTGTAAGTGGGTCTTCTATGCTTTTTTCTGGCAAAAGGCCCTCAGTGTGATGAGAAGTCACAGCTGAAAATAATAAAAATTAATATTCCACATATTAGACTCAGGTGAATATCCTTTAAAAACCAACATAATATTATACCATTATAAGGATATAAGTACAATGGTGAGTACAAATTGCAGGTTTCCACTCCTTCATAAATATACGTACTTAAGAAAATACTTACCAAATTGCCTGTGAGAACTCAAAAAACAGCTAAGACTTTGCAGAATCCCCACTGAGCACAATGTTTAAAGAAGTAACACGGAAGAGGAAGTTTAGTAATTTTGCCACCATAATCTCTCTTCCTTCACAATACAGCATGATGCAATCAATTAGATATTCTAACTCTTGATTTCTTCCTCAGGGAATAAACAGAAGGGTGGAGCATGAGTCCACACTTCTGCCCTTTGGGGGTTTACTCAAAGGCTGGTTTCTGTCCCAACTTACAGAAAAGACACATTCTAAGAACAGGAATGAGAGTCTCCTAGAATCTATAACTTAGTGATTGGTATCACATTAATCTAGACAAAGCAACTTCATTATGATGTGTATAGCTTTGAATTTCAAAAACCCCAATTCAAACACAGTATGCCAAAACATGGAAAGAATCAGGATTAATGACTCAATTGAGGGTACAACAATAATTTCTGGAGCTGTAAATTATGAAAAAGTCTGAGACATTTTCAGACGAGATGAAGAAAAATAGGAAAACCCAAAACTTTATTGAACTCAAACTAGGATGAACACAAACATACAGTCAGGGAAACTATTATCACAGTTTTGTGCTAACTGTAATCCCAGTACTGAGGAGGCTGAAGAGGAATGATCACCTCAGCCAAGGAACTTAAGGGTGTAGTGAGCCTTACTTGAACCATCACCTTCCTGTCTGGGTGATAGAGAACATGACTGATAAAACAAACAATAAAAAGGATTTGGAAAACATCCTTGATATTGATGTTGGTCCTGTAATAATTTTTTTTATGACTACAGGAAAAAATGTAAATATAAAGAAGTTGGAAACATCAAACTGAAAAGCTTCTGCATAGTAAAGGCAAAAGAAAGAAGACTTACAGGACAAGGGAGAACATTTGCAAACCATATACTAGATGAGATGTTAATATCCAAAATATACAAGAAAATTATAGAAATCAAAGGCAAAAACAAGAAAATGATAATCGCTTGAATAAAAATAGCACCAAAATGCATAGGCATTTATCCAATGAGGACATACAAATTGCCAACAGGCACATGAAATGGAACTGAACATACCAATAGGGAAATTTCAAATAAAAACAATGATGATGTATTATCTCTCACCTAGTAGAATGGCTAATATCAACCAGAAGTGAGAAAACTTTTGATAAGGATGTAAAGAAAAAAAAATCCTGTATACTCTTGGTGACTTTAAAATTAGTAGAGTCATATAAAAATCATTATGACATTCTTTTAAAAATAAAAATAAACTGCCACATAACACAGAAATCCCTTTTGTGAGTATATAACCAAAGGATATAAAATTAGTATCAAAAAGAAGTATCTGAACCCTACATGCATTGCTGCATTTGTCATGATGGCCAAGCTTGAAAACAATCTAAATATTTGTGGATTCTGTGTTAAGAAAATAATATATATATATATATATATACATAATAGCATATAATTCAGCCAAAAAAAATTAAAGAATCCTGCAATTTCAAACTTTTGGATGAAATTGTAAGACATTATTCTAGCTGTGAGCAAGGAATATACACACAAATACCCATGAGAATGGGTACAGTGGCTTAAGTCTGTAATTCCAGCACATTGGGAGGACAAAGTGAGAGGATTGCCTGAGCTCAGGGGTTCAAGATGAATCTGAGCACCTTGGTGAGACCTTGTATCTATGATAAATAAAAACATAAGCTTGGCATGACAGCACACACCTGTAGTTCCAGCTACTTGAAAGTCTGATATGGAAGGATTGCCTGAGCCCAGCAATAAAGCTGTGGTGGTCATTAGCATGTCACTGCACTCCAGCCTGGGCAACAGAGTAATATTCCAACTCGGGGAAAAAAAATTCTGCATGATCTCACTCCTGTAAATCAAAAAACATTGCACTAATAGATAAGAAAGTACAACGTGGTCACCAGGGCCTGCAGATGAAAAAATTGAGATGTCTTTCAACTTAAAATGACATAAAAGAGGAATCCTTAGAGATATGCCCAGATTTTTCTCACACCCCCAAAGCAATGGGTGATTAATCAGATCATGCAGTCCCTCACAAGACATGAGAACTTTCGTTCTTACTCTGATTGTGCTGCAAGTGAACTAAAAACAAAAGTGAAAACGTAGGATTGAAGAGCATAAGAGTAAACAAGACATGTCTCTGTATTAGCAATAAAAACCTAGGCTTCTCAAAATTATTCTCATTGAGGCAGAGCTTCCCAATCCACATTTTAAAGTCTGGCTCCTTCTACACCATTTGGACCTCTCATCTGTGTCACTGGCAGAAGTATTTCCAACTACATGAGTATATGGATATCATCTTTGCTCCCTTTATATTCCAGGGCTCTTTGCTTTTCTCCAGAAAGGTGACCAGACATAGCTATAAGACTATCACATTGTCTCCTCCTCCCCAGAATCAGAAAGTGGGCTCAGAAGAAAATTCCCAATGTTCCACATCTTTTTCTGGAGAGACCTAGAAGAATGGATCATGTTTTCAGCTTTGGCATTTTGTGGAGATGTCTGTAGAATGGTTTTTGTCACACTGACATGGAGTCTTAAGAAAATGAGGGCAGGTTTGGATGGCAGGTTTGTCTATTGAGTTAAAAATTAATATTTTTTATAGCACCAGTAATACTTTAATACCACAGACAGTATACTAGGGTAGCAATGTGATTATGGGATCTAAAAATGAAACAGAGGACAATCTTTGAAACTCAGAAAATAGAGTCAACACTTCCTGACATCATATTTAAGAAACAACCACAATCTATAGCCCAGCTGATCAATATCGGCCATCGCTTATAAAAAGCTAGGCTATTAATTACTGAAATGAGCAGCTGGGTTTTGAATTTCCAAATGTATATATGAAACACATCCCAGTTGAAGAAACAAAATAAATTTACATAAATCTACCCTAAAGAAATAAAAACCTATGCTTTATTTGAAAAAATCCAAAAGAACTCTCCTGAAAATGGTCAATAAGTAAAATAGAACACAGAGAACAAAAAATAGAAATTACATATGAAGAAATTCAGAATATCATTATAGAGTAAAACTACAAAAAAGAATCAATAAAACAGTAAACCTTAAAAAACAATAACTGAATTTTTAAAAATTAACTACAGGGGCATAAAAACCATAAACAAGCAGAAAAATATACAATTAAAAACATGATTTATAAATATTGAGACAGGAATACAAAATAAATAAATATGACATAAAATATATATAGACAATTGGGCTTATTGGATAGCATCAAACAGCTGATGACAGAATGCAAAAACCTACTTTTTTTTTTGAGTTGGAGTCTCATCTGTCACCCAGACAGGAGTGCAGTGGCCGCTCCCGGCGCCGCAGCCTCGACCTGGTGGGCTCCAGCGATCCTTCTGCCTCAACCTTCCAAGTAGCTGGAATTACAGGCATGCGCTACCATGCCTGGCTGAATTTTGATTTATTGTAGAGATGAGGTCTCGCTGCCTAGGCGGGTCTCAAACCTGCTGGCTCAGGCAATCCACTCACCTCAGCCTCCCAAAGGTACAGGATTACAGGCTGAGCCACCGAGCCCAGCTACCTACTTTTCTTAATTTTTATTTTTTTGAGCTGGAGTCTCACTCTGTCACCCAGATTGGAGTGCAGTAGCAAGTTCACACCCACTGCAGCCTCGAAATGCTGGCCTCTGATGATCCTTCTTCCTCAGCTTTCCAAGTAGCGAAAAGTACAGGTGTGTGCTACCATGCCCAGTTTATTTTTTATTTATTGTAAAGACGAGGGCTTGCCAAATTGCTCAGGCTCGTCTCGAACCTGTGGGTCAGGCAATCCACTCACCTCAGCCTGCCACCTGCTGGGATTTCAAAATATTTTTGATTCCTCGTTGGTTGAATTCAGAGGCAGAATTTACAGATATGAACTCACTGGTACAAGATCTGGAAAAAACTGCCTTTGCAATATAAGGGAAAATAAAGACTTACCCAAATAAGCAAAACTGAGTGTGTTTGTCTAAAATTCTCATAATAGTGGGTTGATTGAGTCTGGGCAACTTGGCGACACCTCATCTGTACAATAATTCAAAAATTAGTTGGGCATGGTAGCGTGCCAAGAGTTCTGGTTAATTGGGAGGCTGAGTCTGAAGGATTGCCAGAGTCCAGCAAGTTGACACAGGGATATCAGTGAGCATGCTACTGACCTTAGCCTGGGAGACTGAGTGAGCTCCAACAACAACAAAACAAGGAGTGCCAGAGTCCAGCATGTTGAGGTTGTGGTGGCCATGAGCATGTCACACTCCAGCCTGGGTGACAGAGTGAGACTCCATATCAAAAAAAAAGAAAACGGCCAGGCTCAGTGGCTCAGCCTGTAATCTCAGCACTTTGGGTGGCTGAGGCGAGTGGATTGCCTGGGCCCATGGGTTTGAGACCTGCCCAGGCAACTTGGTAAGACCTCTTCTCTACAATAAATAAAAAAATTAGCCTGGCGTGGTAGCACACACATGTAGTTCTGGCTACATGGAAGGCTGAGGTGGATGGATTGCTGGAGCCCAGCAGATTGAGGCTGCAGTGGCCAGGAGCATGCCACTTCACTCCTGTGTGGGTGACAGAGTGAGATTCCAACCCCCCAATAAAAGAAAAAAGAAAAAAAAAGATAGTTTGCATGCAATGGCAGTTAATTTGTTTTGATTTCCCTTTTTTTGGACTTGGACTCTCACACTGTCACCCAGGCTGGAATACAGTGACATGCACATGGCCACCTCAGCCTCGACTTCCTGGGCTTAGACAATTCTTCTGCATCAGCCTTCCAAGTATCTGGAACCACAGGCACAAACCAATACCCTAGGCTAACTTTTAGATTTATTGTATTGATGAGTTATTTCCATGATGCCAAGGCTGATCGTGAACCCCCTAGCTCAGGCAATCCTCTCATCATGGCCTCCTAAAGTGATGGGATTATAGCAGTGAGCCACCGCACCATGTTGATTTGTTATGATATTAAGATATATTTCTGTAACTTTACTATGTGTTATGTACTCTCCACTTGTCACAGGGATCACAAAGAAAATACCCATAGAAGGTACTCAAAAGGTAACAAAACTGTAGTCAGGCATGTCACCACCAATATCAAAGTAAATGAAAACACAAAGGAAAGCAGTAAGAGAGAGGAAGGACAACATAGATACAGGAAAACACAGAAAACTATTGAAAAACGGCAATAGTAAAACTTTCTCTTTCAGTAGTTACTTTAAATGTAAATTCATTAAATGCCCTAACACTAAAAATGAATGATGAATTAACAAAAATAGAGACCTAACTGTCTACCAGTTTTCAAAGATTTACTTTAGTTGTAAGGAATCAAAAAGCCAGAAAGAAAGAGGATGGAAAATGATGCAGTATGTCCCTCACATACAATGAAATTCCATATTGAGAGCACATTCAACAAAGTTAATCATGGTACCAAACTTACACAATGGACTTTATATTATTGTTCTGTAACAACTTTATACGTTTTCAGAGATGATACATAGAAAACGAACAAAAATGAAGGAAAAAAGTTAAACCGATACACGCGCACTGACATATCACGTGATTGAATAAGAGAACACACATTCACATTTTTGAAAGCTTGCAACTTAAAGACTCATAAGTAGGAGACACTGTATTCTATGCAAATAGTACCAAAAGACCAGGATTGCAACATTATATTGGACAAAACGCTCAGTAAGTAAAAAATTATCATTTGTTTGGGAGGTGGAGGCTGGTGGATAGCCTGAGCTGAAGGATTCAAGACCAGTGTGGACAATTGAAGAGATCTTGTGTCTACAATTTGTAAAAAATTAGATGGGCATGGTGATGTGTGCCTGTAATTCCAGCTGCTTGGAAGGCTCAGGATAAAGGATTGTGTGAACCCAGGAGGCCAAGGTTGCAGTCCCCATGAGCATACCACTGTACTCCAACCTGGATGACACAGAGAGACTTTTTTCTTTTTTGAGTTGGAGTCTCACTCTGTTGCCCAGACTGGAGTGCAGTGGCCACTTCCGGCCACCGCAGCCTCAACCTACTGGGCTCCGGCGATCCTTCCACCTCAGCATTCCAAGTAGCTGGAACTACAGGTGCACGCTACCACACCCGGCTAAAATTTTGATTTTATTGTAGAGATGAAGTCTCACCAAATTGCCCAAGCGGGTCTCGAACCCACGGACTCAGGCAATCCACTAACCTCAGCCTCCCAAGATGCAGGATTACAGGCTGAGCCACAAAGCCCAGCTCAAAGAGAGACTTTGACTCAAAAAAAAAAAAATGCTTTCACATAAAGGAAAGAATGGTATTACATACTGATACAAAAATTAATTTATTAGCAATCAATAGCAGGTATAAATGTGTATGCAACTGATATCAGGGTTCAAAAATATATAAAGCAAATGTGGTAAAAAAAAAAAAAGGTGAAAAATACACAACCTCACAGTGACTGTGAAATAATTGAATGTCCCTTTTTCAATAATGACGTGAAAGGCCAGACAAAAGATCGATAAGGAATCAGAGGATTTGACCAACACTAGAAATAACACAGAGTGAAATGTTTTACAGAACTTTCCAATCAACGCCAGCATACACTGCATATTTATTTGAACACAGCACATTCTTCTAGATAGACAACATATTATAGCACAAAACATGTTTTAGCACATTACAGAAAACTGAAATTAACCTGGCATGGTAGGGAACACCTGTAATTAATCCCAGTATTTTGGAAGGTGAAGGTGAGAAGACTGATTGAGTCCACAGGTTCAAGACCAGCCTGGGCAACATGGTGAAACTATGTTTCTACAATTGAAAAAAAAAGCCCAGCACAGTGTTACACACCTATAGTTCCAGCTACTTGAAAAGCTGAGGTGAAAGGATCATCTGAATACAGAAGATCTAGGCTGCAGTGACTGTGAGCATGTCACTGCACTCCAGCCTGCATGGCAGAGTGAGACTCCAACTCAAAATAAAAAAATGTCGGGCTCAGTGGCTCAGCCTGTAATCCAGGGAGGCCAAGGTGAGTGGATTGCCAGAGCCCGCGGGTTTGAGACCCGCCTGGGCTTCTTGGCGAGACCTCATCTCTACAATAATTCAAAAATTAGCTGGGCATGGTAGCGCGTGCCTGTAATTCCAGCTACATGGAAGGCTGAGGCGGAAGGATCACCAGAGTCCGGCAGGTTGAGGCTGCAGTGGCCAGGAGTGGCCACTGCACTCCAGTCTGGGTGACAGAGTGAGACTCCAACTGAAAAAATAAAAATAAAAAATAAAAATAGAAAAACAGCTGGGCTTGGTGGCTCAGGCTGTTAATCCCAGCACTTTGGGAAACTGAGGTGAGTAGATGGCCTAAGCCCACGGGTTCAAGACCAGTCTAGGCAACTTGGTAAAACCTAGTCTCTATAATAAACAAAAATTAGCCAGGCATGATAGTGCATGCCTGTATTTCTGGTTACTTGGAAGACTTAGCCTGCAGGATTGCCAGCGCCAAGCAAGACGATCCTAAGGTTGCTGCCAGTGTGCCATTGCACTCCAGTCAGTGTGACAGAGTGAGAATAAAATTCCAAAAAGAAAAAGAAAAAGACTGAAATTACACAGTGTTTATTTCTCACCATAAGGAAATAAAACTGAAAATTAAAAATCAAAAAAATACAACGAAATAAAAAAAATACTTGCAAGTTAAGCAACACAATCTCAGGAGTCAGGAGATTTAGGCTGGGTGAAGTGGCTCATGCATTTAATCCCAGCACATTTGGAGGTTGAGGTAGGTGAATCACTTGAGCTCTAGAGTTTGAGACCAGCCTAGGCAACAGAGCAAGGTCTCAATCCACAAAACATTAAAAAAAAAAAGTCAGACATGGTGGCACATGCCTGTTATTTCAGCTAATTGGTAGACGGAAGAGGAAGGGCTGTCTGAGCCTAGGAGGTTGCGTGTTTTTGAACCATGATTATTTCATTGTTCATGGAAGACCCCCAACTCAACAGAATTCAAAAGATTATTATCATAAAAATGTGAATTCGGGCCGGGCTCAGTGGCTCGGCCTGTAATCCCAGATTTTGGGATGCTGAGGTGAGTGAATTGCCTGACCCCGCGGTTTCGAGAACCACACGGGCAACTTGACGAGACCTCATCTCTACAATTAAAAAAAAAAAATCTGGGCGTGGTAGCTCATGCCTGGTAGCTCTGGCTACTTGGAAAGTTGAGGCAGAAGGATTGCTGGAGTCCAGGAGGTTGAGGCTGCAGTGGCTGGAAGCATGCCACTGTATTCCAGTCTGGGTGACAGAGTGAGACTCCAACTCAAAACACAGTCAATTCAACCCACAGTGATATACAAATAATGTAATTCCTATTAATATTTCTGTGATACTTTTTTTGGAAAACCATTTTTCAATCCTAAATTTACAATATGAAGGAATGATACTTACCTAAAAATAATTAGCAATAAAGGATAAGATACATGTATCACATGTCCTGATTTTAAAACATATGACTAAGTTACAGGAATAAAAATATGTGTTACTGACAAGCAAAAAGATAGCTAATGAAAGAAAATGGAAAACCTCAAAATAAATTCTTATGAATACAATAAAATAATTTTTAACAAAGTTTGTATGGCCACACAATGGGGAAGCAAAGCTTCTTCACAAATGGTGTTGGAAAACTGGCTATCCACAAAACACAAAAATAAAGATGGACTTTTTGAATCATATACAAAAAAACTATCCAAAATGATTAAATGCTTAAAAGCAAAAATGATAATGTTACTAGAACCAAATGTAAGATGGATGTTAAGACACTGTTCATGGAAATGCTTTGTTATATGACACTAAAAGCATAAGTAATGATGAACAATACAAAACTACTACTCACAGTTTTAAAAAAATCTTCATTTAAGTAAAAACTTCTCCTAAGGTGTGAATAAATATATTCACAATTTAATCATGTAATAGGCCATGCCCAGTGGCTCATACCCATAATCCCAGAACTTTGTGAGGTCGAGGTGAGAGGATTGCCTGAGCCCATGGGTTAGAGACCTGACTGGGCAACTTGGTGAGACCTCATCTCTACAATAAATCAAGAAAAAATTAGCCAGATATGTTGGCACATGCCTGTAGTTCCAGCTATTTGGAAGGCTGAGGCAGAAGAATCGACTGAGCCCTACAGGTTAAGCAGCAGTGGCCATGAGTGTGCCACTGGCCTCTAGCCTGGGTGAGAGAGTGAGACTCTGACTAAAAAAAAATTTTAAAAAGTAATAGTATTTAAAATTAAAAATATTTAACTCCTAAAGTGAAACAACAAAATTGAAAAATATGACTGAAGCATGGACAGAAATGAACAGACATTTCTCCAAAGATGTACAAATAACTCAGAAGCGTTTCAAAAGATTTTCAAAAAGACTAGTGCCCAGAAATGCAAAGCAAAAGCACAATAATATACAACCTCACACCCATAAGGATGGCCACTATCAAACAAAATAGCAAATGTTATTTAAGATGTAGAGATGATGGCACGCTTGTGCACTGTTGCTGGGGGGGGGTGGAAATGATGCTGCCAGTATGAAAAGTAATATGAAAATGCCTCAAGAAATTAAAAATAATCCTGTTACCCGCAATCCCAATTCTGGATGTCTATCCAAAGATACAAAGCAGAACCTGAAGAAGATATGTGTACATCCATGTTTATGGCAGCATTATTGACAAAAGCCAAAAGGTGGAAGCACCCTACGTATCCTTCAAAGAATGAATGGGCAGAGAAAATGCATCATCCTTAAAAAAAGAAATATTGTCACATGTCATGGTAAGGATAGATCTTGTGGACTTATGTTAACGTAAATAAGACAGTATCAGCTGGATGAGGTTGCTCATCTCTGTAATGCCAGCACTTGAGCACAGCAATTCAAGACTTGCCTAGGCAATATAGTATGACAAGACTTGTGCTTTTTAAAAAAGGGGGGGCAGGCATGTAGGCACCAATCTATAATCTCAGTACTCAGGAGGTTGAGGTGGACTGATCACCTGAGCCAAGGAGCTCAAGGTTGTAGTGAGCCTTACTTGAGCCACCACACTCCTGCCTGGGTGACAGAGACCATGACTCATAAAACAAAATGAAACTTTAACCAGGATTTGGAAGACATCCTTGATATTGATATTGGTCTGAGTAATGATTCTTTCAATGACTATAGGAACAAAAGCAAATATAAACAAGTTGGAGACATCAAATTAAAAAGCTTCTGCACAGCCAGGGTCAGTGGCTTAGCCTGTAATCCCGCACCTTGGGAGGCTGAGGTGAGTGGATTGCCTGAGCCTGCAGGTCCAAGACCCACCTGGGCAGCTTGCTGAGCCCTCATCTCTACAATAAATCAAAAAATTAGCCGGGTGTGGTAGCGCACACCTATAGTTCCAGCCACTTGGAAAGCTGAGGTGGAAGGATCGCTGGAGCCCAGCAGGTCGAGACTGTGGTGACTGGGAGCAGCCACCGCACTCCAGTCTGGGTGACAGAGTGAGACTCCAACTCAAACAAAACAAGATTCTGCACAAGGGAACAGGAAGAAGGCTTAAAAGACAAGAGAAAATATCTGCAAACCGTATACCTGATGATATGTTAATCTCCAAAATATAGAAGAAAATTATACAAATCAAAGGCAACAGCAAGATAATGTTAATCACCTGACTAAAAAATAGCCCAAAAATGAATAGTTATTTGTCCAATAAGTACACACAAATTGCTAGCAGGTACATGAAATAGTGCTCAACATCACAAAAAGAGGCAATTTCAAATAAACATAATAATGATATACTATCTCACACCTGATAGGATGGCTAACATCATCGAAGAGATAACTTTTGATAAGGATGGGAAGAAAAAGAAATTTTATACACTGTTGATGAGTTTAAGATTGGTAGAGTCATTATAAAAATCATTAGAACATTTTTTTTTTTTTTTTTTTTTTTGAGTTGGCATCTCACTCTGTTACCCAGGCTGGAGGGCACTTTTATTTCATGGCTACGGCAGTCTGAACCTGCTGGGCTCAGGTGATTCTTCAGGCTCAGCCATTCAACTAACTGGTACTACAGGCAAGCGCTACCAGGCTCAGCCAATTTTTTGATTTATTGTAGAAATGAGTGTTGGGAGCCGGCCACGGAGGCCCACTGAGTGTTAGGGATCAGGAAGGGCCATAGACCCCGAGATCGCTAGGATGTGTTCGGGAGCTGTTGACCCATTCCCTCCCTCCTTTTCCATTTGGCACAAACTACCAAGAAAAGCTCCAGCTGGCTCTAACAGAAAACTCTGAGACTGGAATGTACACAGCTAACCTAGGAGTCTATTGTTCCCATTCCCCACGGCTTATAGTATTTTGCTTTATCACAATTTAAGTTTGTCTTTGAGTCACATTGAGGAGCCTTAGTACAAGTTACAGGTTCTCTTGATGCGACCTGTAGAAATTTATAGATATAAGTTTTAGAAAATAGTTTATATAGATTAAGAAAAATTAAGTAACCATTTTATTATAGAAGTATGGTTAGTTCAGTTTGATTTAGGGAGGGCAGTGAAGTTTGAATTAGGCCAGCTGGTACTAGGAGAGTGTAACCATAGCAGAAATTGTTTTAATAAAAACTCATTTGAATTAGTACATAATATGGAAGTTAATAATTCACTATGGTGGTTTTGGGTTTAGACATTGAGTGATGTTAATTCAAGATGATGTAGTTGTAATACAATTAAGGGCATGTAAGAAACTGGTTTGGGGAACATTAAGCTAGCATAAGATACAAAAAGACAATTTGTAGTTCTTCCTCATGCTCTTCCTTACGTATGAAAAAACATTTGCTTGAGAGTGGGGGGTGTCCTTTGTGCACTCAGACCTGTTCATGTGAAAGACACCTGCTACCTTTGTTTCCTGTGATGATGACTTTGCAGAGTTTGGGGATGAAAGCCCTGAGATTACACCCATTAAACGGCTTCTGGTCACCTGAGCAGGAGTCCAGTCTCTCTCTTTCTCCCCTCTCTATTTCTCCAGAATAATCGCCAACGCTGCCCCACCTTCCAAGGGACCCACTAAATCTCTCTGCGGGGGTTGGCCCCCTGTGTCTGGCTCCCAAACGTGGGGCCCTGGAAAGGTAAGCTTTTTTCTCATTTCAGGGCAGCTAGGATCTTACCCATGGTGCTGCAGACCCCTCTGTAGAGACAGGCAGAGCGAGGATGGGTAAGCAAAGTTTTTGTGAAGCCAGAGCCATGATCTAATCATGGGCCAGAGCGAATCTAAGGAACAGAATCAGTATCTTAATTAATACTTTGTCTAAATGTGGAACTTTAGTATCTTCTGCTGATCTAGATCGTTTTCTACATTTTGTTCAGGAACATTGTCCCTGGTTTCCTGAAGAGGGGCCAGTGAATTTGAATATCTGAGAAAAAGTGGGGGAAGAACTAAGACTGTATTATACTCAACATGGGCCCAAAAAGGTGCCACCTAATGCTTTTTCTTTATGGAACTTAATCAAAGATGCATTAAATCCCCAGCATGATTATGAGAAATTTCCTTCCGAAAAGGCCGTAGATAATGATGAGGATGATGAAGAAACTTTTCCTTTCACTGCTGCCTCTGTGCCTCCCAATTATGATGATAAATTATCCCCACAGGACACAGCAGGTTTGGAGAATGAAGCCACAAATTACCACGGTAACAATTACCTTAATAACACTAATCTACCTCTTCCACAGGTCCCTCTACTAGGGCAGAGGTAAGAAAGCTAAACCTTACACCCGGCAGTGCCCCTGCCCCTCCTTTTCTTTTTGCAATACAGGCTGCTCGAGCAGAGGCAGAGAAGGAAGGAGATTTCAGTTTATCAGCATGTTTTCCAGTGGCTATTACTGACGTTGATGGAGTGGGCCAAGTGCAATGGGAGACTTTACCTTACAAGTTGGTAAGAGAATTAAAAGAGGCCAGTTCACAATATGGTCCATTGGCTCCCTATACTCTTACTATTTTAGATCAATTTGCTTCTCGCTGGATGACTGCTTCTGATTGGCAACAATTGGCTAAAAGCTGTTTATCCAGAGGAGACTATTTACTTTGGAGAACAGAGTATGAAGATCAGGTGAAAATTCAGATGGCAAAAAATCAAAATCGGCCACCAGATACATTTGTTATTGTTAAAGATATGCTGACAGGTATTGGGCAGTATGCCACATACAACGCTCAAGTAGTTTTCCCTAGAGAAGTGTATACTCAAATAAGCCACTGTGCTTCTATGGCTTGGAGAAAGTTGCCTGCTGATTCCACTCTTTCTTTGTCTGAGATAAAGCAAAAGGCAGATTAAAAACTACGAGGATTTCATCTCCAGACTAACCACCACCATCAAACGGGTAATTACTAGCAAAGAGGCAGCAGAAATTTTAGTTAAACAATTGGCTGTTGAAAATGCTAATAACACTTGTCAGGCTTTAATAAGACTGACAAAAAGGACCAGCAATATTATTGATATATCAGACAATGATGATGATGATGATGATGAGACCTTCCTTTTTGCCACCCTTCCTGCAACTCTTTCTAAGGTTTTCTTTTAAAGATTGAAAATACTGAAATAAAACCTGGATTTAGTTACACTTTTTTTTTTCCTTTAAGAATGCAGAGAGCTTGAGCAATAATAAACAAAAGTATATAAGTAATATATAAGTGATATAAGTAATAAGTAATATAAACAATATATATAAGCAATATGAGCAATATATAAGTAATATAAGCAAAAGTATATAAGTAAAATAAGTAATATAAGTAATATAAACAATATAAGTATAAGCAATATATATATAAGCAATATAAGCTATATATATAAACAATATATAAGTAATATAAATAATATAAGCAATACATAAGTAATATAAGTAAAAGTATATAAGTAATAAACAAAAGAATATCTCATTGCAGTCTTGCTTTAACTGTGGTCAAGTCAGACACATTAACAGAGATTGTTCGGCTAAGCAAGGTATGGCTAGCTTACATGGCACATCATCACCCACTGGGTCTACTCGACCAAAAACCTTGTGTCCCAAATGTCAAAAAGGCTTTCATTGGGCTAGAGAATGCCTATCTAAATTTCATAAAAACGGTACTCCTTTAAATCAACAAGTCATCCCGGCTCAGGGAAACTTCCAGAGGGGCCAGCCCCAGCCCCACCTGACAATAGGAACACAACTTCCACCATGAACCCGTTCATTCCTTCTGTTCCATCGCAGAACTCATCTGAGCCACCCCAGGGAGCGCAGGACTGGACTTGTTTTCCTCCACCACAACAATATTAACCCTGGACATTCCGGTAACCCCAATTCCTAAGGGAGCAAAGGGCCCTCTCCCGGAAGGAATAGTGGGTCTAATATTGGGTAGAAGTTCCTTATCTTTACAAGGAATTTCCATTATTCCTGGAGTGGTGGATTCAGATTACACAGGAGAAATCCAGGTGCTTGTTGCTCCTCCTAACAAAACTGTGCAGTTTAACAAAGGTCAGAGAATAGCCCAGTTGCTGCTCCTGCCTTATCATAAAGCAGGTAAAACTTTAACTGACCTGCCTGGAGGTGACTCTGAATTTGGTTCTAGTGATGTTGCTTTATGGGTTCAGGAGGTTACTAACTCTAGACCTCTAAAAGACTTATATATACAAGGAGTTAAGATTAAAGGCTTATTGGACACTAGAGATGATGTTTCCTGTATTGTTGGAAAAATTGGCCTGCTTCCTGGCCTACTCGAATAGCTCCTTCAGGACTCATAGGCATTGGTCAAGCACCCTCAGTAGCCAAAATCTCTAAAATTTAAAATTGGACAGATAATGAGACTTCAGAAACTTTTTGCCATACTTTATTTCATCTATCCCCTTTACATTATGGGGAAGAGATATTCTTGCTCAAATGGGCATGCTTTTATATAGCCCTAATAACAAAGTTTCAGCACAAATGCTACCAATGGGCTATGATCCCTTTAAGGGACTTGGCAAAGATGGACAGGGAATGCTCCTGCATTGAAATGACAATGAAAAGACAAATGGAGCTGGCATTGGCTATTCAAATTTATCCATTGTTCCCAAGACCCTATTATCTCGAAAGCCGATGAACCAGTTTGAGTGGAACAATGGCCCATGCCCTCAGAAAAGCTTAAGGCAGCCAAAAAGCTAGTTTAATAACAATTAGAGGCTGGTCATATAGAGCCTTCTACTAGCCCCCCTGAATGGCAACCACTAGCCCTTGAAACACTCCTATTTTTGTAATTAAGAAAAAATCTGGTATATGGAGAGTTTTATAGGATTTAAGAGCTATTAATGCTACTATATAAACCATGGGAGCATTACAGTCTGAATTGCTATCCCCAGCCATTATACCTGTTAACTTTAATATTATAGTTATTGATTTACAGGATTGTTTCTTTACTATACCTTTAAGCCCAGAGAATTGTAAACAATTTACATTAAGTTTACTCTCTGAGAATTTAAAGCAACCATTTTAAAGATTTCAATGGAAAGTCCTGCCACAAGGTATGAAAAACCACACCTTGTGCCAAAAGTATGTGGAATGCAGCCTTACAAGGTATTAGAAGCCAATATCCTAATCTCTACTTAATCCATTATATAGATGACACTTTGCTGGCTCACAAGAATCGTGCCCTTTTACTTGAAATTCTTAATGAAACTGTGACTGCTCTCAATGATTGCAGTTTGAAAATTTCTCCTGAAAAAATTCAAACCAATCCTCCTTTCACATATCTTGGCCATGTGTTAAACACACAAACAGTGAGTCATCAACCTTTGCAGTTACGAAAAGATCACTTGGTAACAAATGATTTCCAAAAACTGTCAGGAGATATTAATTGGATTAGACCTTACTTACATATTACCACATCAGATTTAAAACCTTTATTCAATATTTTACAGGGGAATTCTTCTCCCAATTCTAAGAGAATTCTCACATCAGAGGCCAAGGAAGCCTTGTCCCTTATGGAAAAGGCTATTGAGTCTCAAAAAATTAAGAGAATAGATTACTGCCTACCTTGGGACTTAATTATTCTGGCCACTCTCCATACTCCCACAGAATGTGGTAATAAAACCAATAAAACAACTCCATCCGCCGGTAACCTCTAAGAAAATATTGACTTCCTATCCCTATTTAGTAGCCTTTCTTATAACCAACGGAAGGCATAGAAGTGTTAAATTATTTGGACATGATGTATACAATATAATTGTTCCTTATAATAAGTTTCAATTTCAAAGTTTGTTATGATTGGCAGGTAGCCCTAACTGATTATAGGGGACAAGTTTTGTTTCATTTACCCAAAAGTCCACTGTTACACTTTTACAACTTTAAAAAACTCTAAATTTAATTTATATACTGATTCTTGTTATATTAATGGACTATTTCCTCATATTGAAACAGTTACCATCCTGGTTAACAAAACTACAATTTTGGAACTATTGATTCACTTACAGCAACTAATTAATAACAGAAAGGAACAGTTTTTTGTGGGCCGTATTAGGTCTCATTCTGGCCTCCCAGGACCTTTGCACCAAGGCAATCGATTAGCTGATGCCTTAACTAAGTCTACTGTATGTGCTGCAGTAGAGACCGAGGCAGTTACTCAGGTTCAACTTTCTCATAAAATTCATCATCAAAATGCTACTGTCTTACTTTATCAGTTTCACTTACCCAGGGAAACAGGTAGACAAATCATTAAGAATTGTCCAGCTTGTCCCACCTTTGTTCCAGCTCCAGGAGGAGTTAACCCCCGAGGACTTAAACGAAATGTGCTATTGCAAATGGATGTAACTCACTTTCCCAGCTTTGGGAAATTGTCTTATTTGCATGTTACTGTGGATACATTTTCTCATGTTGTTTTAGCTTCAGCAAGAACTGGAGAAGCCTACAAGGACGTGGTACAACATTTATTCTTTTGTTTCTCACAGCTAGGTATACCAAAGCAACTGAAAACTGATAATGGTCCTGCATATGCATCTAAATCTTTCCAACAGTTTTGTTCCCAATTTAATAATTCTCATTTCACAGGAATTCCTTACAATCCACAAGGTCAAGCCATAGTTGAAAAAGCCCACTAAACTTTAAAAAATCAAATAAATAAATTAATAGAAGGGGAGTTTAAGTATAACTCTCCTCACCATATTTTAAATCATGCTTTATTTGTTATAAATCATTTAAATTTAAATTATTTGGGCAACTCAGCTATGACTAGACACTGGAACCCAGAAGGAAATGTTAAACCTATGGTAAAATGGAAGGATCTCCTTACAGGCCAATGGAGAGGGCCTGATATGTTGCTAACCAGTGGGAAGGACATGCTTGCATATATCCACAGAATGAATCTACTCCTATTTGGATTCCTGATCGATTTATCCGACATGCCTGCATTAACCCAGCAACCAAAATGAGTGGCGAGGATAGTACCGATTCAGAGGAACACTAGACATGACAACATGCCTGCTAATCACTGGGAGGAGGAAACTTCCTCATTATTTCAGGAACACCCACTGTTTGCTGAGTCACAACTTCAGCATGATTCACCCAAGGAAGGAACAACTTTGAGCCACCAGATGAGAAATCTTTCACTCTTGTCCTCGGCTGACCCGTACAAGACAACAAGCTACCAGACGTAATGTCTTCAGTGCTCGCCATTCACGACTACCAACGTGGGAACAAATGGAATCTTCAGTTGAAGAAGCAGGAGAAATGGCAACCTCCCCCATCATGTCACAAGAACTTCGCCCCCATCTAACATACTCATTTGCTCTCTTAACAATAATGAGGACTGGTTACTCATCCAACGAGACACTGGGTATCCAGAGTGTAGAGAGTGCATTTATGGATCTAAAGTGGACTATTATGCCTCGTGAAAAACTATAACAACTACTATCAGAAATAAACAGATTGTTAGTTCATACCTACAAAATAAGAGCCTGCTTACAATCTCCTTATGTTTTTCTTGTATGGAATGAATATCAAACTGTTGCAATTGACTATCACAATAATGTTTATAAAGTGTCTTGTACAAAATAACTAATTGTTTAACTGATGCCTTTTATAAGGGATTTGTACTCTTAAAACAATCTCCCTATTTAATGTTCCAGTACAACTGTCATCTCGCTGGTATGATGAATATGGTTTACAAATATTGTATGAAGTCAATTCTCTCCTGAAGAAAAGACAAAAAAGGTTTTTGCCCTCTGTAGTCTTGGGAATTACAACTGCAATAGCTGTTGCTACTTCGGTAGCACTCTCAGTTGTGGCTTTAGCTCAGGGGGTCCACACAGCTACCTTCACTAATCAGTTATCAAAGAATGTTTCTATAGCCTTAGCTATCCAAGAGATTATTGATCACAAGCTAGAGAGCAAAGTTAATGCTTTGGAAGAAGGGGTTCTAGCTATAGGACAAAAACTTGTGACTTTAAAAATTAGGTTGGCTCTTCAATGTTACTCTGAGTTTAAATGGATTTGCCTCACTCCTTTAGAGGTAAATACATCTGCCCACACATGGGACAAAATTAAAAATCATATTCTTGGAATTTGAAATAATTCAGACTTGAGCATGGACCTTACTAAATTGCATCAGGAAATTCAAAATATGATGGTGGCTGAAAAGCAATCCCAGCCTACTGAATTGGCCAGTTCTATATTTAACAATTTTTCTTCATTCATTGATCAAAAATTAATGTCTATATTCATTAATGTGGGAATTTGTGGAGCAGTGATTCTTTTATTGCTGTGTCTACTTCCAATCATTTTCAGAGTGTTAAAAAAGAGTATATCTAGCCGGGCTTGGTGGCTCAGCCTGTAATCCCGCGCCTTTGGGAGGCCGAGGTGAGCGGATTGCCTGAGCCCACGGGTTCGAGACCCGTCTGGGCAGCAAGACCTCATCTCTACAATAAATCAAAAAGTCAGCCGGGCGTGGTAGCGCATGCCTGTAATTCCGGCTACTCGGAAGGCTGAGGCGGAAGGATCGCCGAGCCCAGCAGGTCGAGGCTGCGGTGGCCGGGAGCGGCCACTGCACTCCAGTCTGGGTGACACAGTGAGACTCCAACTCAAAAAAAAAAAGAGTATATCTCAGCTCAATACAGAGTTTCATGGTTTCGTGCTAAAAAATAAAAAAGGGGGAGATGTTGGGAGCCGGCCACGGAGGCCCACTTAGCGTTAGGGATCAGGAAGGGCTGTAGACCCTGAGACCGCTAGGATGTGTTCGGGAGCTGTTGACCCATTCCCTCCCTCCTTTTCAATTTGGCACAAACTACTAAGTAAAGCTCCAGCTGGCGCTAACAGAAAACTCTGAGACTGGAATGTACACAGCTAACCTAGGAGTCTATTGTTCCCATTCCCTACGGCTTATAGTATTTTGCTTTATCACAATTTAAGTTTGGCTTTGAGTCACATTGAGGAGCCTTAGTACAAGGCACAGGTTCTCTTGATGTGACCTTTAGAAATTTATAGATATAGGTTTTAGAAAATAGTTTATATAGATTAAGAAAAATTAAGTAACCATTTTATTATAGAAGTATGGTTAGTTCAGTTTGATTTAGGGAGGGCAGTGAAATTTGAATTAGGCCAGCTGGTACTAGGAGAGTGTAACCATAGCAGCAATTGTTTTAATAAAAACTCACTTGAATTAGTACATAACAGTGGAAGTTAATAATTCACTATGGTGGTTTTGGGTTTAGACATTGAGTGATGTTAATTCAAGATGATGTAGTTGTAATACAATTAAGGGCATGTAAGAAACTGGTTTGGGGAACATTAAGCTAGCATAAGATACAAAAAGACAATTTGTAGTTGTTCTTCCTCATGCTCTTCCTTACGATATGAAAGAACATTTGCTTGAGAGTGGGGGGTGTCCTTTGTGCACCTGGACCTGTTCATGTAAAAGTCACATGCTACCTTTGTTTCCTGTGATGATGACTTTGCAGAGTTTGGGGATAAAAGCCCTGGGATTACACCCATTAAATGGCTCCTGGTCACCTGAGCATGAGTCCAGTCTCTTTATTTCTCCCCTCTTCTCTTTCTTTCTTTTTATCTTTCCAGAATAATCGCCGACGCTGCTCCACCTTCCAAGGGACCCCCTAAATCTCTCTGCGGGGGCTGGTCCCCCAAAGATAAGGTCTTGCCATGTTGCCCAGCCTGGTCTTAAAGTCAAGGACTCAGGCAATCCTCTAAACTCAGTCACCCAAATTGCTGTGATTATATGCATAAGACACTGCCCAGAATAACATTGTTTTAAAAATAAAAACAAACTACCATGTAACACAGAAATCCCTTTTCTAAGTATAAAAGCAAAGGAAATAAAATCAGTGTCTCAAAGAATTATAAGCACCCCTATGTTCTATGCAGCATTTATCAAAATGGACAAGCTTGAAAACAAGCTTGGATTCTGTGTTAAGAAAATATCATATATATACACAATAGCATATCACTCAGTCATAAAAAAATTAAAGAATCCTGCCATTTCAACCTTATGGATGAAACTGTAAGATTATGCTCAGTGAAGTGAGTCAGACACACTTACAAAAATACTGTGACAGGCTGAGCATAGTGACTCAAGTCAGTAATCCCAGTACTTGGGTAGGCTGAGGAAAGAGGATGGCCCAGGGGTTCAAGACCAGACTGGGCAACTTGGTGAGACCTTGTATTAACATTAAAAAAAAGAAAAGCTGGGCGTGGTAGCTCAGACCTGTAGTTTCAGCTACTTGGAAAGCTGAGGTGGAAAATTGGCCTGAGCAGAGTAGATCATGGCTACAGTGGCCATTAGCATGCCACTGCACTCCAGCCTGGGCAAGAGTGAGACTCCAGCTTGGGGGAAAAAATACTGCATAAACTTACAAATATGTGGAATCAAAAAAGATTGTACTCATAGAAGAACGAGTACTAGGATGGTCACCAGGTCCTGCAGATGGGAAAACTGGGAGATGTTTTTCAATGGTCACAAAATTTCAATATCACTGAGTTTTAGGGAACTAATGTATAACAGAGTGACTTACAGTTGTAATGATGTCAAGTACACTTAGAAAATTTGCTAAAATAATGGACATTATGTGTTTTCCTTACCAAAAATGGCAACTATGCAAGGAGATTGATATTTTCATTAGCATAATTATAATCATCATTTCACAATGTATAAGCATATCAAATTATTACATTATACACAATATGTTTATACATTATTTATGTATAAAAATCAGATGTTAATCACACATAAACATACGTATGTGCGTGAGTATATGTGCATACATGTAAAGTAGTTCTAAGTTGCATACTAAACAAAGAAAATTATACAATAAGTTATTAAGAAACAAGGTAAGGTGGGAGTTTAATATACGTTTGCCAATGTTCTACATGATATAGTACACTTAAGAATTTGGATATGTAGAAATAAATTACCAACTTCAGTCCATACTAAAAAAGAAAAATTAAAGTAAAATAACAGGATTTCTTCCATCAAGATAGATAGTTTTTGTCTTGATAGAATTATGGAGTATGAATTTAGATAAAATCACATTGGAAACCAACCAGGACAGAAAATCATAAAGTAGAAAAATTAGTTCAGAGAGTTCTTAAAACTTCTCAAATAACACTTCCTTGCCTATTTCCAACATGATACAAAAAGAAAGGTTAAAAAATAGTTTGACATGGATTTTCTAAATAAATAAGCAGAAACTTGCACATCTTCAAAAACATCAGAGGGCAGTCAGCTTATGCAGTCCCTAAGAAACCATTAAGTGGACTTTGATTTCCTCTGTAACTTTGAAAGAAGTTTATTGAAGAAGCAGAGTTTTGGGAAAATTTCAGAACATGGATTAATAGAAGGCCCTTTCTGACAGCAAGAGAAAGAATCCCGGGTTTCTCAGAAACCATATCCATTGGAGCAGACCACCTTAGCAAACCACATTTCAAACTCTGCTTCCTCAAACTGTGTCATCTGCTTCCTTCACTCCCACCAACATGGAGGTTTGGCTGATGTGCTGTGTCTCTTCATTTCCCAGGGCTCTTTCCTTTGCTCCAGACAGGTAATCAGGTGTGGCTTAGAGACAGCAAGTCCTGTTTAATGAGAAAAGTGTAACATGACTCTTGCTGGAATTCTTCAATTACAAACCCAGCATTATGATCAGTAGAGAACACCTTGTACGAGATTCTAGAAAATTATCCCAAAATACTGTTACCCAAAAAACCTTTAGAACATATAGACAGAATATTAAATTTGTGGGTTCTTGCTTTTTTTTTGCTTTTTTTTTTTTTTTTTTTTTTAGTTGGAGTCACTCTGTCACCCAGGATGGAGTGCAGTGGCATGCTCATGGCCACTGCAGCATTGACCAGCTGAGCTGAGGTGATTCTTCTCCTTGGCCTTCCAAGTAGCCAGAACTACAGGTGTGTGCTACCATGACTGGCTATTTTTTTCATTTGTTGTAGAGATGAGGCCTGGGCAAGTTGCCCAGGCTGTCCTCAAACCCATGGACTCTGGCAATCCTCTCACCAGAGCCTCCCAAAATGTTGGAATTACAGGCTTTAGTCACCACACCTGAACTTAACTTTGTTACTTCTTAACTCAGCACTAGTGAGTCACAAATTCTGGCAGCAGTTGGAATGAGTGTGGGGAATGATGTTATATGCCACCAAATTTCAGGACTTGCCACTAATATAGAGAGAAGGTCACATGTCAATTCAAAACAGAGAATTCTTCTTGTCAAAATGAAACATCTCATTTTTTTCTATGAAAAATCACCAACTTTTCTTTGATAACAGGAATCTGAAACTCATTTGTACAGAGCAGAAATGCTGAGAAAACATTCTACAAAGGCCATGAAATCCTTAGTATAAAATAAGGATTGTGAGTTAAAACTGCCTTCACCTAGAAAAACCAGATTTCTGTGGTTTTCTAACATCACTTTCCTTTACAATATCCACTGGGTGGGGTCCAGGAATACCCACTCCTCTTGAGAGAATTCTATGGCCACCTCCTTGAATGTCAATAGCCCCTGAAAACAACAACAATACATATTTATCAAGTGACCATGGCCTCTAGGTAAAGCAACAGTGAAGAGAACAGGGTTCAGTTGGTATGACAACTAGACTTATGCAACAACATAATTTGTAAAACAGAAATATTCTGTAATGAATTAAGTCTAAGGAGAAAGGTGAAAATCCACTCAGCCAGTGTGGATACTTTGCTCTTGTGAATGACACAGCATAAATTTGGACACCAACACAGGCATGTATACTTTTCAGTGAGATATTTACATGACACAGAATACAACACATTACATACACTGGGAAAACCCCCAGTGAGTTGTAAAGTCCTCATCAAGATTTAATGTGTACAACAATGAATTGAGTATTATGTTAAAATGTAAATTCTGATTCAGGAGATATAGGGTTAGTCTGAGGTTTCACACTTTTTTTTCAGCTGGTGGGTCTCATTCTTGCCCATGCTAAGGTGTGGTGGCACAATCACAGCTCATTGTAGTCTCAATCTTCTGGGCTGAAAGAAAACATTCTCCATAGCCTCCCAAGTAGTTGGGACAAATTGGTATGAGGTGCCAAGGCACTCAGGTGCGACACAAAACTCATGCTTAGATCTTATTGGTCAAAAAATATAGCAATTTATTATTTTTTTTGAGATGAAGTCTCACTCTTGTTGCCCAGGCTGGAGTGTAGTGGCACACTCATGGCCACTGCAGTGATGACCTGCTCTTCTTAGGCGATCCCTCTGCCTCAGCCTTTCAAGTAGCTGGAACTACAGATGCACGCCACCATGCCTGGATAGTTTCTATCTTTTTTGTGTTGGAGTCTCACTCTGTTACCCAGACTGGAGTGCAGTGGCGCTCATGGCCACCACAGCCTCAACTTGCTGGGCTCCAGCAATCCTTATACCTCAGCCTTCCAAGTAGCTGGAACTACAGACATGCGCTACCACGCCCTGCTAATTTTTGATTTTATTGTAGAGATGAGGTCTCACCAATTGCCCAGGCTGGTCTCAAACTGCCAGGATCAGGCAATCCTCTTGTCTCAGTCTCTCAAAGTGCTGGAATTACAGGCTGAGCCACCACATCTGACCAGTACAGTAATTTGTAAATTCAGTTTAATGATAAGGAAACATGTTTGAGGCAGAAATCAGTCTAGGTATTTCCCATAGCAAGTAATCTCCAAAAGTATATTTATATTGCTTGTTTTTAGCATCCAAGAGAGCTAGTGTCTTCTAATTATTCTTTTTCAAAATTTCACTGGAGACCAGCAGGCTGAGACTGCGGTGGCCAGGAGTGGCCACTGCACTCCAGTCTGGGTGACAGAGTGAGACTCCAACTCAAAAAAAGAGAGAGAGAGAGAGAGAAACCTCTTTCCCTTATGGTGATTCATGCATATTAACTTTCTTATGGGAAAGTGACCCACATGGCCCAGAAAAATCAGCACAGCACCTGGCAAAGTGCCCCAAAGTTTCATAACTCCTCAGCCCTGTGAAATCAATGTCAGCAAGGAAGCTAGAAAATTGAAGGCCTCTGAACCAGAGGGTGACTAAGGCATCCTCAAATGTTCATCCAGTCAACAGCATGCCTTTGTCCTCATGCTAGCCAATCTGTGTGACAGTGTCTCCATTAAAGGGGGCAAGTCTTACACACAGAGGGGCCCAACCTGGTCTCAACCTGACCTCTGGGAGAGGATGGGCCTCAGGGATACCTAGGATAATCATATAGTGAACATGTGGCCCTGACCAAAACTAGAATTTGGTCCAAGACAGGTTGAGAATGCTTAGCATAATGTGTGGGTACCTGGGGCCCACTAATGGCCAGTTGTGTCAAACCAGTGATGTCACCAGGCTTGAAAAGCAACCAGCCACCTTGACTAGGGTGGGCAGAAACCCACAGAGCAGCCATCAACTTTATTCACTCAAGGAGCCAGTGACGGTTGTACTGAGTGCCATGCACTGAGTGGCCATTGCCTGACCACAAATGAGGCAGGAGTCTGAGGCCAAGCAGATGGCACTGGTACCATGATTTCAGGGCACAATACTTGTTCCAGATTATAGGAATGGTGAAAATTGGACAAGTGAGGGCCAAGAGGCCAGGTCCCTAGGTCTGCCATCCTTGGTGGGTTCTGTTCATGGTGTGAAATAGGAAATGTGATTTCACTTTGTGGAAAGATACTCCAAGGTGGGGACCAGAGCTGCATAAGGGAAAAGAGTTCCTGCCTATGCATGCATAGGCCTTAGATGGATCCCAGTCTGCAGTCTTTCCCCCCCCTTTTTTTTTGAGTTGGAATCTCATTCTGTCACCTAGGCTGGAATGTAGTAGCACACTCACAGCCACTACAGCCTCGACCTGCTGGGCTCAGGTGATCCTTCCGCCTCAACCTTCCAAGTAGCTGAAACTACTGGTGCATGCTACCACATTGGGCTAACTTTTTTTTTCTTTTTTTTTTTGTGGAGACGAAGTCTCACCAAGTTGTCCGGTCTGGTCTCGAACCTGCGGGCTCAGGCAATACACTTGCCTCAGCCTCCCAAACTGCTGGGAATACAGGCTGAGCCACCAAGCCCAGCTATGTCCCCCTTTTTAAAAAATCTGGCTGCTGGGGATACTCCCTTTCTTTTTTTTTGAGTTGGAGTCTCACTTCATCATCCAGGCAGGAGTGCATTGGCACCCTCACAGTCACCCAGTGTCAACCTGCTGGACTCCAGCAATCCTTACACCTCAGCCTTCCAAGTAGCCAGAACTACAGGTGCATGCTAAGAGGTCTGGTTAATTTTTTATTTTTTCTTGTAGAGGTGAGGTCTCAACAAGTTCCCTGGGCTGGTCTCCAACCCATGGGCTCTGGCAGGATTCTCCATTTTTTGTTGAGCCTGTAGGTACTGAAATTCATCCAGTTCCTTTTTCTTATCTCATTTTGCTTTCAGAAGAAAAAAAAAAAGAAAATCATCCTATCAAATAAATACTCAGCAGCCCCTTCTGCAGCCTGCTCTGCGGACAAGCACAGAGCTGTCTTTTACAATATTGAGTGTCGAGTCCTCTTCAAACTCATAGAGATGAGTTCTTACAATAGTGAATGTCCAGATTGCTCCTAATGGATAAAGATGATTTCTTAGGTCTGGCTCAGTAATGGCATCATTCAGATCACCAGCATTGTCCTTTGGGGGTTATAGAGAATATGCCATTGGGAACCTGTTTAAGAAGCGTATCTGCTCCAGGGTCATTGAGTGCATAACATGAGTCTTTAATTTTGTGTGTGTGTATGGAGTCTCATTCTGTCGCCCAGGCTGGAGTAGAGTGGCACGCTCCTGGCCACTGTAGCCTTGACCTTCTGTGCTCAGGCAATCCTTCTGCCTCAGTCTTCCAAGTAGCTGGAACTACAGGCATTCACTACCACGCCCAGTAAATTTTTCTGATTTATTGTAGAGACGAGGTCTTGCCAAATTGCCCTGGCTGGTTTCGAACCCCCGGACTCAGGCAATTCACTCACCTCAGCTTTCCAAAGTGCTGGGATTACAGGCTGAGCCACCAAAACCGACAAAGTATTTAATATTCTGAAAAGGAGGTTATCTGGATTCCTGCTCCCATCTGTGTATATTTCTCTTTTCTCTTACACTCTCTCCTTTTTTTTAAAAGTAGGATTTGTTGAGAGAACAGAAAAGCTCCCACCGTGGGAGAATAAATGAAGAGTTTGCCCTACACTCTCCTTTTACCCAGGAGCATGCGGGGGGTCTCATTTCTTTTTTTAAAATTTATTTTTTATTCATGTATTTATTTCTTTTTATTTTTTACTCTTCTTTAGGGGGGCTTATTTCTTTGGTACTTGGATGTGGCAATGGCCAGTTTGTCCAACATGTCACTGGTGGATGCGGATTTCCCCAGCAGGGCAAAAAATGTGGACTCACCTTGAAATTACTCACAGGGTACATTGGAGTGTTTTGCAGCCTCTGCAGACTGGGATGGGGTCTTGAAGCCCAGCGACCAAGCACCAGGTGTCATTCCTGTGCCACAGTTCCCAGCATGCTCCGTGATGCGCGGCCCATGTTGCTCCTTCCCCCCAAATTCCGGTGCATGGAGGCAACTTAACCTCAAAATGCTTCGAGCAAAAACAAGCTTTTCTTTTTTCTTGTCTCCTCCAGCCCCCTTGGATCGCATCTGCTGTCATTCAAGATGAGAAGGGTGGTGACACGTCGCATTATCCAATGAGCGGATGGTAGTTCAGAAATTGCCCAATCAGAAAGGAGCTCAGAGTGAGGGGGTGGTTTCTAGGCTCTGACCGGCCTTTTTGTCTTCTGGACCTGCGGAAGCGCTGGATCATCTCGGAGGTAGCGGCATGTCTTTGTTCTTCCCTCTTCGCCCTGTGAAATGCAGGTCTGGGGATTCTGTAGGGAGGAAGCTGGGACACCCAGAAGCTGGGAGATGGTAAGTATGGGGGAGAGTTTGAGAACAAGAGACAGGATGGACCTGGATGACCCGGCTGTGGCAGACCAGCCTCCCCCTCACCTCTGATCCTGGACTTATCCCCGCCGACGGCTTGGCCCCTGTCTCCTCTGCATAGGGTGGGTCTGGTCTGGTCCCCAGGGTCCTTTCCTGGTGGCGACCTCGCCCCACTGTAGACCTCTCCAGGCAATCTCGCGCTCCAGACGTGCAGGGCCTAGGAGTTTCATGTGGGAGTCTGACCCGCGTGGGGGGCCCTTGGGAAAGGAGCTGTGGTCCTGGCCCTGTTCCTCTCTCCTCCTTTAAAGTAAACGGATGCTCCAAAACAGTGGTAAGGAGTTCTCTTGGGCCAACAGCGAGTCGTGAATTTCGAAGCTCCAGCCAGGGCTTGTGGTGTGGAGTCCCCACAGGGCCTGAGGGGAAAGGCTTGGAGAAGGGGCAAAGGGAACTGGACCACGTGCAGGTGCATGGGTTACAGTCCGGTAGTTGCCTTATCTGGAATAGCCAGGTGGAAATCCCTAGGGCAAGACATCAGGGTCATTGACAGTTTTTCATCAGGTCCAAACCTAGTTCTGTCTGGTAGGACAGCCAACGTCAAGACAAGGAGTTGGAGCAGGGGCTGTAACTTTATTTAGAGGATCATTAAAACCCAAAGATGAGGGTCCTGTGTCCTAAAGACCCCTCTTGTGCTGTATATACTTTTTTGGTTTTTATCCAGGTCCGTAGTGGGGGAGAGAAAGGGGGAGGATTGCTTAAGCCCAGAAATTTGAGGCTAACCTGGACAACATAGCACATCTATGTAGCCAGGCTGTAATCATCATTTCACAATGTATATGCATATTGAATTATTACAATATACACAGCATATGATTATACATTTATTTTTGTATAAGAAATCAGATGTTAATGACACATAGCCGAGCTTGGTGGCTCAGCCTGTAATCCCAACACTTTGGGAGGCCGAGGTGAGTGGATTGCCTGAGTCTGCGGTTTTGAGATTCCCCCGGGCAAGTTGGTGAGACCTCCTCTCTACAATAAATAAAAAAGTTTTAGCCAGGTCTGGTAGCTCACACCTGTAGTTCCAACTACTTGGATGGCTGAGGCGGAAGGATCGCCAGAACCAGATCGAGGCTGTGGTGGCCGGGAGCGTGCCACTGCACTCCAGTCTGGGTGACAGAGTAAGAGTCCCACTCAAAAAAAAAAAAAAAAAGACACATAAACACACATGCATGTGTGTACATATATATGCATGTATGTAGACTAGTTCTAATCTTAACACTAAACAAAACAATTCTAAAATAAGCATTATTAAGAAACAAGGTAACATCTGGGAGTTTAATACGTTCACCAATGCTCTACATGATATAGTATACTTAAGAATTTGGATATGTAAAAATAAACTACCAATCTCAGTTCATGTTAAAAAAGAAAAATTAAAAAATAACAGGACTTCTATCAAGAGAGATAGTTTGTGTTCTGGTAGAATTATGGAGTATGAATTTAAATAAAATCACTTTGGAAACCTTCCTAGAATCGATAATCATAAAGTAGAAAGCATATAATATGTCTGGAGTTCTTAAAATTTCTCAATCAATAACAAAACCATGAATCTCAAATATTTCCAACATGATGGAAAAGTAAAACTTAAAAAATAGTTTGACATGAATTTACTAAATAAATAAGCAGATTTTTGCACATCTGCAAAAGCATCAGAAAGGTAGTCAGATCACGCAGTTCATAACAAACCATTAAGTACACTTTGATTTCCTTTGTAACCTTGAAATGAGGTCATCTGCTTAGATCAAATTACTCTTCCCTTTCAGCCTTCCAAGTAGCTAGAACTATAGTTGCATGCAACTATACCTGGCTAGTTTTTGTTGTTTACTGTTGAGATGAGGTCTCATCAGAGCTTTTGGAGAATTTCAGAACATGGAATAATAGATATCCCTTTGTGAAACAAAGGAGAAATAATCCACACTTCTCATAAACTATTTACATTGGAGAAGACCACCTTCCCAAACCACATTTCAAGCTCTGCCTTGACCTGTGTCATCTGCTTCATTCAATCCCACCTACCTGGAGTTTTAGCTAATGTGCTGAGTCTCCTCACATCCCAGGGCTTTTTCCTTTGCTCTAGACATGTGATCAGGTCTGGCTTAGAAACAACAAGGCCTATTTTATTAGAAAAAAGTAGCATGACCATTGCTGGGATTCTTTGATTACAAACCTAGTATTGAGCTCAGTAGAGAACATATTATACAAGATTCTAGAAAATTAATCCTAAAATACTGTTTCCCAATAGAACGTTTAGATAGAATTTTAAATGGGTGGTTTCTTTTCTTTTTTGAGTTGCAATCTCATTTGGTTGCCCAGGAAACCCCAGAGTCAACCTGCTTAGTTCAGATGATTCTTCCCTTTCAGCCTTTCAAGTAGCTAGTACTATAGGTGCATGCAACCATACCTGGCTAGTTTTTGTTATTTACTGTTGAGATGAGGTCTCATCAGGTTGCCAAAGCTGGTCTTGAACCTCTAGGTTCCGGCAATCCTCTCACCTTGTCCTCCCAAAATGCTGGGATTACAGGCTGAGCCACCGCACCCGGCCAATATAGTTATTTATAAACTCAACTTAGTATCAAAGAAACGTGTTTTAGGAAGAAATCAGCTTACAAGTCTCTGCCATGTCATGTAATTTCTAAAAATGTATTTATATTGTTTGGTCTTTAGCATCCTGGAGAGCATATCTCTTCTAGTTATTCTTTATTCAGACCTTTTCTGAGTTATTCTGGGCAGTAACTGCCATCCTGTTTAAACGTATATTTTATTTACCATGTTCTGCATGGAGCTATGGAGAATCTAGAAAGAACCTGAGCAGTACATGTTCTGGTCAGGTGCCAAGGCTCAAGTCTATGATCCCAGAACTTTGGGAGGCTGAGGTGAGAGGATTGCCTGAGCTCACAGGTTCAAGACCAACCTGGGCAATATGGTGAGACCTCATCTCTACAATAAATCAAAAAATTAGGCTGTGCAGTGGGTCACTGCACTTCAGCCTTGGCAAGAGAGGAAGAGTCCAACTAAAAAAAATATGTACCTCTTTCCATCCTTTACTGGGATTTGAGGATCTACCCCATTACCCCATCTCTAATGGGATTTGTGGTTACCTTGCCTTCCCATGATCCTCAGCCACAGGGGAACATTTTTAATTCTGCAGGTAATACATTCACAGTAAGAACAGTTCATGACAACTAAGCAATATGGGTGAAGAGAGCATAGGCTATGTAGGGAGTGGTGTCCTGGAAACCCATTGAATATCACACAGCAACAAAAATAGTTGAAACAAACTCATTAGGCAATAGCATCACAAGGGCAACAGGTAGGTTTTCAAGTTTTAAAAACATGATATTCCCGACTTGGGCCTTTTTGGATCAGGAATCCCGCCCTTTTGGGATTTTTCTCAGGTAAGTGGATTGCCTCAGCCTACATGTTGAAAAATGCCTGAGCATTACCTCATCTCTTAACAAAAATTCAAAAGTATCAGTCAGAGTCGTGGTACGCATCCTTGGAATTCCTTGCTACCCGGAAGGCGGAGGCCGGGGGAAAAATCTTCCACCATCCCAGAGGCGGGTTTGCGGTGGCCGGGGAAATTTTCCTGCCTCCACTGGGTGAAGATCATAACCCAACCCTAAATGTTTCTCAAATGAGGCAGAAAATGGGAAACATGAATTCCCTTCTGAAATAAAAAGGGGGCACATTTATTCCCCAGGAAGCAGGATTTTTTGCCTTGGTCCTTCAATATTATATGGGATTTCTTCCCCAGTTTAAGAAATTCTTCCCCACCCACGTCCCCTTTCCACTGTTAAACTTATTTCCCTTTTCATTTATTTTCATTTAATTTTTAAAAATTACAATTAAATGTATTCTAGTTTTTTGTGAGTATTCATCACCCTTTAGGGAACCCCTGAGCTATGGGCCTTTAGGAACTCTTTGAATTATAGGGACTTTCCAAAAAAGAGACCCCTGGGGGTTTTTGTTTTTTTTTTTTTTTTTTTTTTTTTTTTTTTTTTTTTTTTTTTTTTTTTTTTTTTAACTGGGGCAAAATTTTTAGCCAGTTTTTAAAATTTGGGAACCCAAATGGTTTTGGGTGGGAACCTGAGTTCTTTTGGGGGAACTTGGGAGATTGTGATACTTTTGGGTGGTGACAGAATTGAATTGTTGGACCAACAATTGGTGTTGGAGACTGCTTGGTGTCCAGTAAACTTTACACATTTAGAGTCAGAAAAAAGACACCACAGTTCAAAATTGTGAACTACTTCAAGTGAATGTTTGGTCCTTGTGAGAATTGATACCCTGGAAGATGAAGGATAAAACACTGTGAGGAGGGTAAAATAGAGTGTGTGATGGTCCCAGAATTAAATTATCAGATGGTCAGGTTTTTCTCAGTCACTGCCTGGTAGTGACTTTTTTTTATTGGAAAAAGAAGACACAGATTATAGATGCTTGAAGAAAGCAAAATAAAATTGATGGGTCATCTATAAGGGTGCTCCAGTGTGATCATCAGGGGATTTGCAGATCAAAAGGGATTGGGGTTATATAGCATACATGCTAAAAAAATGAAAACTACCAACCTAGAATATTAGATTTAGCACAACTGTATTTCAAAAAGAAAACAAAGACTTTTAAAGATAAACAAAAGCTAAAAATTTGTTGCTAGACATCCCATAAAACAAATGTTAAAGGATGTTCTTTTCTTTTTCTTTTCTTTTTTTTTGAGTTGGAGTCTCACTCTGTCGCCCAGACTGGAGTGCAGTGGCACGCTCCCGGCCACCACAGCCTTGACCTACTGGGCTCTGGTGATCCTTCTGCCTCAGCCTTCCAAGTAGCTGGGACTACAGGCGTGCTCTACCACGCCTGGCTCATTTTGATTTATTGTAGAGATGAGGGCCTACCAAGTTGTCCAGCCGGGTCTCGAACCTGCGAGCTCAGACAATCCACTCACCTCAGCCTGCGAGTGGCCACTGCACTCCAGTCTGGGTGACAGAGTGAGACTCCAACTCAAAAAAAAAAAGGCATCACAAAAGTATAGCATTTGTAATGGTACACAAGGCCAAAAACACCCTGTAGTTATCTTTTTGGATGGCAGGCCCCTTGTAGTACAGGCTTTCATGGATAAGTAAGTGTTCTACAATTTATCAGCATCAACGTGTCTACTGTTGATGTGAGGCAGTGCAATGGAAGAAACAGTCTTGTGGCAAACAGGTGACTCATTCTTCCACCCTGGCAATGTACCTGCCCACACTACGCTGAGTATTCAGTAGTTTCTATCATAAACCATCATGACTCCTGTGCCTCACTCTCTCTATTCACCCAATCTCACCCCAAGTGACATTTTTATTGTTTCACTGCTTGAGAAAAGTCCTAAAAAGAAACACTTTGCCAATTATCCCGAGTTGGTCTTGAATCCATGGGCTTAGTCAGTCTACCTGTCTTGGCCTTCCAAAGTGCTGAAATTACACACTGAGTCACCGAGCCAGGCCCACAGTTTTTTTTAAAATAAATGTTTCTATTTAAAAAACTAAATTGAAGAGATTAAAGGAAAATTTACATTTGTCTAAAAAAAGTCAAAAAGCAAATGTATATGGGTGAAATCTACATATGTTTGTATATTCTTTATAAAATATCTATACGTAGCCATATATATGCATGATATATGTCCCACAATTTTTAAATGAATACTGAGTTTTTTGCACTTTCCCTTTGTTTACATAAGCAAACACAGAATAGTGTTGTATCAGGATGATGGTGCATGTAATGTTTAATTCTGCTAACAAATTTAAAGACAAATTGGAAAAAATTATAAACATCTGTTAAGAAATATAGAATTGGGAGCTGGGCTCGGTGGCTCAGCCTGTAATCCCGCGCCTTTGGGAGGCTGAGGTGAGTGGATTGCCTGAGCCCGCCGGTTCGAGACCCTCCTGGGCAACTTGGTGAGACCTCATCTCTGCCATAAATAAAAAATTAGCCGGGCATGGTAGCGCACGCCTGTAGTTCCAGCTACTCGGAAGGCTGAGGCAGAAGGATCACTGGGGCCCAGCAGGTCGAGGCTGCGGTGGCCAGGAGCGGCCACTGCACTCCAGTCTGGGCAACAGAGTGAGACTCCAACTCAAAAAAAAAAAAAGAAAGAAATATAGAATTGAAAAGTATGTAGTCAGTGATATCAATGTCATTGAAGGACTGATGCAAAGGGAAATCACTTTTGTGTGCAACTGACATTATATGGCTACTGGTTTAATATATATTGTTGTCAACTTATGATGCTTCATGTGTTTTCATGGTAATCACTAAGAAAATAGCTATACAGTATAGGAGCAGTGGCTCATGCCTATAATCCTAGTATTTTGGGAGGCCAAGGTGAGGGGGTTGTCTAAGCATGCAGGTTCAAGATCAAACTGGGCAGCTAGGTGAGACCTCATTTCTACAGTAAATGAAAAATTAGCCAACAGGGGTGGTATGTTCCTGCATTTCCAGCTGCTTGGAAGGCTGAGGCAAAAAGATCACTCGAGCCCAGCAGGTCAAGGCTGCAGTGGAAAAAAGAATCAGTACAGATATTCCGTATTTTAGTCAGTAGTATATGGTCCTCATTTGCATATACTTTTGAGTAAGATGGAATAGATTAACACTACTGGCAGGGTAACAATTTTCTGTGTGGCCAGTCATTAATGCTTTGTATGCAATTCTGTTTATTAAAACATTAAATTTACATAACCTAAGCAAACATTCCAAAGTTTAATATATACCCATAACCAAAAACAGATTACATTTAAGAAAAATTTGTTCTTATAATAGAATGATATGGGTAAGAATAGCTTTCTTCAGTTTTCAAAAATTAATCTAAGTACTCATTAAATAAAAACATACAGTGGCCCAGGCTTAGTGGTTCAGCCTGTAATCCCAGGACTTTAGGAGGCCGAAGTGAGTGGATTGCCTGAGCCCGCGGGTTTGAGACCCACCCGGGCAACTTGGTGAGACCTCGTCTCTACAATAAATCAAAAATTAGCTGGACGTCGTAGCACATGTCTGTAGTTCCAGCAACTTGGAAGGCAGAGGCAGAAGGATCACCAGAGCCCAGCAGGTCGAGGCTGCGGTTGTCAGGAGTGACAAAGTAAGACTCCCAACTCAAAAAAAATACAATGTATACCTTTTAAGAGACCAATTATCTTTTGTCTGATGCCTAGGAAAATACCTGTATACTATATCAACTTACACCTAGGGCTTTTAAGTATTGATACTATGAAGATGCATCAAGATATTAATGGCCTGGCCTTATTATTCCCTTAATATGTAAATGGTAATACAACTGGTTTCTAATACTGTCATTGTTTTTTTGTCATTCATTCCAGTGGTATAAAAAATGTATCTTAGCCAGGCTCGGTGGCTCAGCCTGTAATCCCAGGCTTTTGGGAGGCTGAGGTGAGTGGATTGCCTGAGCCCATGGGTTCGAGATCCACCTGGGCAACTTGGCAAAACCTCATCTCTACAAAAAATCAAAAATCAGCCGGGCGTGGTAGCGTGTGCCTGTAATTGGGGTTACTTAGAAGGCTAAGGGGGAAGGATCACCAGAGCCCAGTGGGTCGAGGCTGCATTGGCCAGGAGCAACCACTGCACTCCAGCCTGCATGACAGAGTGAGACTCCAACTCAAAAGAAATACAAACAAAAAGCAACAAAAAAAATTTATCTTGAGCACACAGCTCAGGTGGAACTTACAATAATTCTCACTGCGAGTCACAAGAATCCTCTCCAATTAGACTTTTCAATGCATATCACATACAGTGTTCTTCAGCATCCATGGAAAACTGCAGATGATGGCTGCACACCTAGTATAGAATGGTCTATTATAGCTACAATGTAGCAACAGCTGACCACATCATTTTACATAAACACTGGGAAAGATGGCATAGTATCATGTGAGATGAATTACATCAATACTTTTTGCTTTTCAAAATATTCTCAAATTCTGTCAAAGTGAAAACAAAAGGTTACATGGAATATCTTTATGTTCTCCTTTTTAAAAAACAACCCATTGTATAATGCTATTCTATATCTGATGTTTATTTCAACTTGACTTGATTAAATAAACTTCCACATATTTTTGAAGGTGCCACATTTTTTCTGTCCCTTCACTCTTTAAAGGACACTTAGGTTGCTTCCACATTTTTACTTTTGTAAATAATGCTGCTGTACACATGATTGTACACATATCTTTTTCAGGTTCTGCTTTCCATCTTTGGATAGACACCCAGAGAAGTTGCTCACGGATTATTCTTTTTCTTTTTTTTTTTCAGTTGGAATCTCACTCTGTCACCCAGGATGGAGTGCAGTGGCACACTGCACGTGACCTGCTGGACTCAGGTTATCCTGCTGGAGACCAGCTCCAGCATGAGGGTTAGGGCCTGAGGTGAGAGAATCAGGAGCAGCGAAGAAGAAGATACAAGTCAACTTTCTGGGTTGAGTTCAATCTTCACCTGCTTATATAGGGCATTTTCAACCCCCCAACCCCCTCACATCTGTGTCCACAAGTGCTTACATCATGTTTTCTTTTACAATTAAACATTTTACAATGATCTGTTTGTTCTTCCCTGTCCCTTTTTGTTCCCATTATGTTAAAACCAATAGACAGGGACTAAACAACATCTGCTAAAAATTATTAACTGTAACCCTTTAACCCTCACCTCTTTTATAACATATTTTTAACTAAATTTTTACATGTAACTTAGCAATATATTGGCATTTATATTTATAACTAATTTTATTATTTCTTAATTATTTCCTACAAACTTTCCTATTATGTATCTATCTTTTTTATTTTGTTTATATAAATCTAATAATACTTAACATCCTTTATATAAATTATAAAAACTTAAATCTAATATTTGATTGTTCTTATATTCTATATTTATTTTCTATTTAATTATATTTTATCTAATTATTTTCATCCATTATCCTATTTTTTAATCTATATAATGATTTTATATTTATTCTTCTAATATATTTAATTATTTTAATCATTTTTTATCTATATAATTATTTTATACTGTTACATTTATATTACTAAATCATTTTAACCTTATAAATTTATATCTACTTTATCTGTACTTTCTTAAATCATGTTTAAAAGCAGCTGCCCTCAGGACTGACTTGTCACAGGTCTCACAAACTTCCTCCTCCATCTTACCCGTCTAAGGTGTTATTTTAGTATAAGGTCTGTTAACCATTAGAAATAAAGAATGGGAAAGATGGGGAAGTTTTTTTATTTTCCTTATACACAATGGTTTTGCTTTTCATGGAAACGAAGGTAACAAAACATTCTCTAGCATCTCTAACGGCTGTGTTTTTGCTGTTGTTCCTTTCTCATGTCTCAAGCCTTAGTTTCACTAATACATCATCCTCACCTATTGTTAGTTAATGCTTCACCAGAAAGAGGTACTTTCTGTCTTATGCATGCACTCCTAAAGATCAAAGGGGCCCATCAACAGGATCCATGGGGCTTTGCCTCCAGCATGGCCGCTTTAGCTGGGGTCTTGCTCCCAGGCAGCATTTTTCCCATATTCAGGCAGCCCTTACTTTGTCTTCTATTAGGAGTTGCAGCTCCCGACATGATCCCTCTGCCTCAGCCTTTCAAGAAGCTGGAACTGCAGGTACACACCAC
>JAPVLO010002604.1:0-32831 GCA_027257055.1 Cephalopachus bancanus
CAAATTGCAGCTTTCTTTATTAATATAAACATTTAATGCTAGAAATTTCCCTCTAAGCACCGCATTAGCTGTATCTCAAAGATTTTGACATGTCATATTTTCATCTCATTCAGTTCAAAATATTTTCTAATTCTCCTGAAGACGTTTGTCTTCAACCCATGACTTAGAAGTTTGTTGTTTAATTTTCAGGCCAGGCATTGTGGCTCACACCTATAATGCTAGCACTTTGGGAGACTGGGGCGGGAAGATCACTTGCACCCAGGAGTTTTAAACTAGCCTAGGTAACATAGCAAGCACTCATCTCTACAAAAAAAGGTTTAAAATGAGGTGGGCATGGTGGTGCTCCCCTTTAGTCCCATCTACACAGAAGGCTGAAGTGGAAAAGACTGCCCCAGAAGGTCAAGGTTGTGGTGAGCTGTGATGTGCCACTGTATGCCAGCCTGGGAGACAGTGTGAGACACTGATACAAAAAAAAGGGAAGTGCATTGTTCAATTTCTAAAATATTCGGAGATTTTCCCAGATATCTTTCTCTTATTTGGTTACTAGTATAATTCTAAAACGGTCAGAAAGACACTTTGCATGATTTCAATTTTTTTAAAGTTATTAAAGTTTGTTTTATGGCCTAGGATACGATCTTGATGAATATCTAACACTAAAAAGTCAATATTTCAATTGAACAATATATAACACTAACTGTGGAATAGTCTTTAAAAGCATCTCATCTTGTAGCATCAATCACTAAAATAATGTCAAAACACATAATTTAATGTTTACATGGTATTTTAATACTAAGTGGAACTTACCTGTAACAGAGATCTTGAAAGAACACATGGTGATTGTTTGCTAAATTCACAGAAAAAATCCTAATAGATACATAAAGAAAAAATAATGTCTTTAATATATATATATTTTTAAAGCTGAAAATGTTTTCATACAGAGTAAAATTTTTACCAGACTGTCTGGAAATGATATAATACCAGAGCTAAAGTATGATAAATAGCTAAAAGTAATCAACACAGAAATTGTTACATTGTATCAAAGGGGCAGTGAATAATTTTAGAGCCTAAAAACTTAAAAAAAAAAACTGACCAATCACAGAATTGTTGGATACCAATATTCAATATATATACCATGAAAATAATATTAATAATAATTTACTAAATAATGGCAGAACTTTAGTTTCTATTGCACAGAAATTAAATACAAAATAACCAGGTCAAGTGGATTCATATCACTGACTGCTGATGATGACTTTAGGGACCTAAAGACCAAAGCTAAAAGTTTATACACAGATAGCAAAGAAGATGAGAAAATACACCAAAATGCTAACATCTACAGATTGTGGGTAGTAGTTACCATTTTTATATTTCTCTGCAGGTTCTAAATTTTATAGTTTAATGAAAATGTATGCAACTTTAACATTTGGGTTTTAAGTCTGTTCAGCAAAGCTTCCTGGACTTGGGAACACCTATGGTACTGCTATACGCTGGCAGGGAGAGAATAAAGATATGGAACTTATGAAGCCTCCTCTCCTGGTAAGCAAGACAGTTGCTGCCCAGATAACTATCGCGGTCAAAAACATTCCTAGCCAGGCAAGCAGCCTGAGGACCTTCCAAGGCACAGTACTCATCAATATCGCAGAGCTGGTATTCAAGACAAACTTCTCTGCCACCCCAATGCCATCCAACAAAAGCAATACTACTGCAGATCTTGGGAACATTCCTGGTCTCTTCATCGTATAATATCCCTGAAATGGAGGGGAAGTGAGGGAAAGAAGGAAGGAGGGAGAGTGGAAGTAGGAGGAAGTGGGGGAAGGAAGACGCTCACTCAAGTGTCAGACTTTTTTTAAAAAAGGTTTCCTTTTATTCCTTGAACTGCTACTGCTATCCCTTCTGGTTATCATCTCATGGCTCTCGATTTTCCTTTGTCATTCTGAACAGCCAAGCACCGCGTTTTAAATTCTCTCCTCTTTTAGAGGAAACAAACCTGTACTCTTCAGTTACACTTACTGTCTTTATGACCACGTATCCTGGTTCCTTTATCAGCTTTTCTCCTTCACACCCAATTTAAGTATGGATGTCCCTTGTCTGCTTTTCTTTTTAAATTTACTCTTCAGACTCATGATCTCCAGGTTTAAACAGGTGCTCGGCCCAAATCTATCAAGGTTCCCTGGTCAATTCACTCTCTTTTTCACAATTAACTCTTAAACCTTGTTCATATTCTTCAAAGTGAATACTCCCAGTGAGGTTACTTCCTAGTCTACATCACAAAGAAAATGAAAGTCATCCATCCAACAAGATATCCCTGTGCTTGAGCTGCTCAACCTCTAACTACATACATCTGCACCAGATCCTTTCCTTGTCTGCTTCAACAATGAAATTCCTCCACTTTTACTAAGGACTCCAGCTTTTTCAGGAACATTCACACACTGTCAAGTATCCATCATCCACTCTCCTACATATTAAAATTCTCTTTCTTTGTGTCTGTTTACATTTAAACAGGCAAGTTTCTCCCACCTTTAAAAATGAAAGAAGAAAAGCGCTTTTGTGCTCCCACATTTCTCGCTCAACTTCTGCGTTCTCTCCAAAGCAGCTGGCTGCACCCACTATCTCGTCTTTCTCAACTCCTGCCCACCTTCACACGCTAACCTGGCTCTCTGCTGCTGTCACCACTGTCTCCCATCACTAAATCCAATGGACACTTGTTTCAGACCCTATGCATCTCCTTCATTTGACTTCTCAGCAGCATCTGACTTCCTTCTGGAAAAAACATTCGACTTTTCTCTTCTTTGGCCACTTCTCAGTCTGTCTTATAGGTCCAAAGTGGAGTTTTAGACTACCCTTTTCCCTTGATATATATATTTTCTTCCTCACAATTTTATTGCTCGCTTCAGTTACCACCTGTACTAATTTCAAAATTATATTTCTAACACAGAATTCTAAATTCTATTCATATACCCAATACCTACTCAGTATCTCTGCTTAAATATTTCAAAGGCATCTCAAGTTCAACTTAAAGACCCTTATATCTGGTCCTCTTTGAGAATTTCCCCACTTCGGTGAACAGCGCCAGAGTACATCTAGACTTCCAAGTCAGAAACCTGGATACCTTCCTGAGAGCTTTTCTGCTCCGCATTTAATTAATCACCAATATTCTATCAAAATTTCAGCTCTCAGATAGCTCTGTGACAAGCTCATATCATGTGCCTGCTATCCTCTAATCCAAGTTACCACTATCTCTCCCTTGGACTATAGTAATGGTTTCTTCATTTGTGCGTGTTTACTCTGATCCCCCTCTAATCTTCTCTCTCCAATGTAGCCACATTATCTTGGCAAACGGTTCCTCCAGTTGTGTCACTATCCAACGCACACCAATCCAGATTAAAACTCTAATGGCTTTGCTTTGCTCTATATATAATAAAGACCAAAGTCCTTAATGTGGCTTCAATGGCCTTGCTTGAACAGCCTCTCTTTCTCACCTCATCAAGCGCTACACCTCTCCGGAACTCTATCTCCATCCTACTGGCTTTCAGTTTTTTAATGGTGTCATGTTCTTTCCCACCACAATGAAGAACATTCGGATTCCTTTGCCTGAAACCTCATCCCTATCATTCTAATTAATACCTACATGATTTTCAGACCTTAGCTTTACTTTTACCAGAAAATCCTTCCTTGATCATCTAGGTCAGTTCTTTCATTACATACATGTTCCAGTTCCTTTCCTCATACCACTTATTTTAGTTTAAAACTCTATAATCATTTTTATGATTATTTGATCAATTTCTCTCTCACCCTAGACTGCAAGTCCTAAAACAACTTAGATGATCTGCTTCTAGTCATCAAGGTATACTAGCCCTAGCACCAAGAAAGCACCCAAAGATATCTGAGTTGATGGATGCATGCATACTCACTTATCTCAGTTTCCTCTGTACTCCACTTCTGCATTTCTTATTGCTATTATAGTACCTACCTCTGACAGAATACATTCCATGAAGTCCATTATTTACTGTATCTAAACTAAGTATCCTTCCTAATTGCTCTATAGCTGTCAAAATTATCGTATTCTGGGCTCCGAAATTGCAAGTTTCTCTTCACTAATTTCTCTCACCTCCTTCTTGCCATTATGTTTTTTTTCATGTGTGCAAAATGCCAAAAATGTTGAAAATGCAGAAAAACGCAAAGAATAAACTATCACCTAGCATTTTATCATCCTAGAAATAGTCAGAATTAACATTTTGGTACTTGTTATTCCAAACTTTTTTTAAACTGAACTTGTCTCCATCTCTGACAATATTTTCTTTTGTACGTGTAACAATGTGCAACTGAATATATATTATTAAACATAATCTAGTATTCATAAACATTTTTCATGTCAATATTTTTCTAAAACATCCTTTACAATGGTTGTATGACATGCATTCTACATATACGATAGAATGGATAGTGTCACCATTAGGTATTTAAACTTTTGCTAGTTTCTGAGGATGACAAACAATGATGGAACAAACACATTTTTAGTGCATCTTTGCACATATCTCAGATGATTTTATGCTAAATCTCTAGAAGAGGAGCTGCTGGATCAGGGAATACACATTTTAAGATTTCTGAGATATTGCCACAGGAGTGTAGGGGAATGACTACTCTCCTTTATCAATTTTAAATATTACTATACTTTTCAATCTAGTTGTTATAAATTGCGTGTAATTATTAGTAAGCCATGTTTCATGTTTCTTTCTTTTTAAATATGCTATGAACTGGTAATTTATGTCCTCTCCCAATTTACTGGGATGTTATCTTTATCTTACATAAGTGTAAGATTTGGCACTTTATCCTAATAGTAACAGATTTCTTATGCAGAACCACGAGACCATGCGGACCCTTACACTCTCGTAACTTTAATCTTCTCCTACTTTTGGCGTCTACCACCAAATCTTCTGTCCCAAGGTTTCCAGGGGTCCAGTACAATGCCCTCTTCATACCCAGTAGTAGCACTCCAGGCCTGGTTCCCAGCTCCCTTCTATTATGGTATGCTATTATGCAGTCATTCCTCTGACATGGCAATCCCTAACCTTCTGCCAGAAGGAAACCTCGGACGAGGAAGGCCCTGTTCGGAGCCGAAGAAAATATTAAGTTACTTTGCTGCTCTAGGATGCTTCTCATAACATGAAACAGAGTAGAAAGAAGAATGTGAAGTACAATGACGGACAGAAGCTGATCCACGATTACTGTTTTAATGTGTATCAGCAACGATAAAAACTAACAGCCAGGCTCGGTGGCTCAGCCTGTAATCCCGTACCTTTGGGAGGCTAAGGTGAGTGGATTGCCTGAGCCCGTGAATTCGAGACTCGCCTGGGCAGCGAGACCTCATCTCTACAATAAATCAAAAAATCAGCCGGGCGTGGTAGCACACGCCTGTAGTTCCAGCTACTTGGAAAGCTGAGGCGGAAGGATCGCTGGAGCCCAGCAGGCCGAGGCTGCAGTGGCCGGGAACGGCCACTGCACTCCAGTCTGGGCGACAGAGTGAGACTCCAACTCAAAAAATAAAAAATAAAAAAATAAAAACTGACTATTAGGCGATACCACTTATATTGTGATTGTGGGTATAAGAGACTTAAATATAAGGGAAACTAAAAATTTGGCTTGTCTAAGTAACAGTAATAATTATAGTAATTTGTGTTAACTACCTGCTATTTGTGCTCAATTCTCACGTAACATAATGATAAGATAGAAATGTGTAAGAATAAATATTCTAGGTATGTGATCCTTCCACATTTGGCAGCCAAGCTCCTGGTCTGAGGTTCTCATCTCCCTACATCTGCACTTCTGCACTAGCTACCAACACAAGAACCACTTCCAGGCTCGGAGGCTCAGCCTGTAATCCCACACCTTTGGGAGGCTGAGGTGAGTGGATTGCCTGAGCCTGTGGGTTCGACACCCGTCTGGGTAACTTGGTATGACCTCATCTCTACAATAAATCAAAAATTAGCCGGGCGCGGTAGCGCACTTGTATTTCCAGCTACTTGGAAGGCTGAGGCGGAAGGATCACCAGAGCCCAGCAGGTCAAGGCTGCGGTGGCCGGGAGCGGCCACTGCACTCCAGTCTGGGCAACAAAATGAGACTCCAACTCAAAAAAAAAAAAAAAAAGAACCACTTCCATTTGTATCATTTCACTTCCCTGCTCAAGAACACACAATGGTTCCACAATTCAGTCATAGTTAAACAACTTGGGTTTTTATAATTTTTCCTCCACTTTAACTACGCATACCAATTTATCCAGCTTCTCAATTCATAATTCAACATGCAGCCATTGCTACACTTAGAAAACCATTCTTACTGGCCTAACAGTCTGTGATCACTTTGTCCATACTCCTAGAAAAGTCCTTTCTCCTACTTTTTCATGATCAAAATCCTACTCATTCTCGTGGAATGAGTGCTTAAAATGGGCCATGGACTCCTTAGAGGGCTTGGTGACAATGACTGGCACAAGGCAGACAACCTAGCTTATCAATATAAGAGCTTATCAAAACCCAAGTCAGCCCTGCCGCCTCTTTCATTCTTTATTTATTTATTTTTTGAGTTGGTGTCTCACTCTGTCGCCCAGACTGGAGTGCAGTGGCCACTCCCGGCCACCGCAGCCTCGGCCTGCTGGGCTCCGGCGATCCTTCCACCTTAGCCTTCCAAGTAGCTGGAATTACAGGCATGCCCTACCACGCCCGGCTGATTTTTTGATTTATTGTAGAGATGAGGTCTCGCTGCTCTTTTTTTTTTAAAGTTCATTTGTCTACCAAGAATAGAAGAACAGACTTGGTGAAGCAACAATACACATTAAGAGCATATTACTTTACACTTAAACCTTACAATTAATCTGGAGAACACAAATATACATCCATGTAACAATTAGAATCAGAAAACTTGATCTGGCAGAAAATAAGAAAATTTCTAATTCCAGATATGCTACCACAGTCATCTAATTTAGTTACAAGCCCTTTAATCCTTGGTTTATTTAGCTGCAAAATTTGTAAAATAAATGGGCTTATGTCTATGATCCAGTCTACCTTTAAAATTCCATGAATTATGATGAACTAAGAGCAAACTTCTAAATAGAAAGCAAATGCAATTGAAGGCAATAAAGGCATAATCAGCAAAAGCTTCACTAAGGAATAAAGACTTAAGCTGAGCTTTGATGACAAAGAATTAATGGAAGGGAAGATAAAAACATTACAAGAAAGAACATAAAACCACAAATCTTTACTGATGATCAACTACATCCCAAAGACTGCTGCTAAATACTAGGAATATAAATTAGATACTCTATGATCTCAAGAAACACAGGTACAGTGGCAACCTGCATCCTAAAAGGAAGACGTCACAGGGAAAATGACACGGGGCTGGCAATTATATACCTCAGCATGCACGATAACAATAGGCCATAACAACAAAATGCCTTTCTGTGCACAATTACGCAACACACGAGTACACTTATGTCCTAATAAAAAATATATTATTTTGCATATTTTCTACCTTCCTACTAACCTTTTGCCACTATAACCTTACCATAAAAAGCTTCATTCAGCCAGGCTCAGTGGCTCAGTCTATAATCCCAGCGTTTTGGGAGTCCAAGGCAAGTGGACTGCCTGAGCCCGCGGGTTCAAGACCAGCCCAGGCAACTTGGCAAGACCTTGTTTCTACAATAAATCAAAAATTAGCTGCGTAGGGTAGCGCGCGCCTGTGGTTCCAGCTACCTGGAAGGCTGAGGCAAAAGAATCGTCGGAGCCCAGCTGGTCGACCCTGGGGTGGCCGTGAGTATGCCACTGCACTCTAGCCTAGGTGATGGAATAAGACTCCAACTCAAAAAATACAAATAAAAAACAGATAAAAAGCTTCATTCATCAATATTTTAATATTCCCCAAATGAGCCCTGTTTTTCTATATTTTCACCCATAAAAAAGACGAATCCAAAATATGGTGGTTTAAAATTGTGCATACTCCTTCACCCAGCAACTTCATTTTTATAAATTTATCTCAAGGGGGAAGGAAGCATATGCTATAAGGATTAACCTACAAATGCATTCATCTTAGTATTGTTTACAACAGTGAAACACTAAATATGACCTAAATGTAGTTTAATATGAATGAACTGAAAAAGTCTATAACATATGCTTATAATGGAATACCACGCATCCATTAAAATAATGTAGAAATGTGTATTTGTTGACATGAAAAAAAGATGTCCACCATAAGAGATAAGTGTGTCGGTGTATCTGCATATATACACACACACACATATGTACACCTATATAAAAAGAAAAATCCAGGGTTCAATCCCCATTCTTAGAATTTGGATGGATTAGCTAACCTCTCTTAATTTCAGTTTTTTAATCTCTAAAGTGGATAATATAAAATCATTATGAGAAATAAATAGAATACTCGTACATATAATCTTCCAGCTATCACAGAAAAGAGGTAAACAGGACTATTTAAGATAGCCAAGCCGGGCTCGGTGGCTCAGCCTGTAATCCCACGCCTTTGGGAGGCTGAGGTGAGTGGATTGCCTGAGTTTGCGGGTTCGAGACCCGCCTGAGCAGCGAGACCTCATCTCTACAATAAATCAAAAAATCGCCGGGCGTGATACCGCATGCCTGTAATTCCGGCTACTCAGAAGGTTGAGGCGGAAGGATCGCCGGAGCCCAGCAGGTTGAGGCTGTGGTGGCCAGGGAGCGGCCACTGCACTCCAGTCTGGGCGACAGAGTGAGACTCCAACTCAAAAAAAAAAAAAAAAGATAGTCAGTGTCCAAAAAGTGATAAACTATTTCCTTATTAAACCAAAGTCACCCCATAAATATGTATAAAATATACATGTATAATTGCTATGCATCAAATTTTAAAAACCAAAGTTATATTCCAGAACAGAGATATGTACTTACCAGGATACAATGTAAATTTGTTAAATTCACAACCTCACAGTTTTTAATCTATCAATCTTGCAAAATAATTGATCATTTCTTCTCTTTTAATAATTTTTGCATATCGAGGAAAGGTAGGTGGAAGTAATCTCTGGTTCACGAGGGATTCAAAGTCCATCATAATTGGATGATCTAAAAAGAAAAAAAAATGTTCAATGCTTCTCTGAATTTAAAACTCTAAATGCTACCAAATATTGTTTAAATGCCAGTTATAAAAACCCTGTCCAAATTCTAATCACAAAATCCTCGAAATAGATGTTATAATTAATAACTAATATATCTACATACACATTTTTAAAAAACTAAGCAGACTTAACAACCTAAAATTGTACTTCCTACCTAAATGGTGCTGGTAGAGGTAATGGAGCAGGGTTTCTACCTCAAAATAAACTCCAAGACAAGAATGGAATAAAACAGGGTCAATACAGTCTCTCAAAAAAGGAGGAAATGCTACATTAACGATGAGATTGTGAAGAAATGCAAAATGGGAAGACAAATAATACAGGTGTCTCTTCCCCTCAACTAATGAACAGTAAAATCAATTCAAACTTAGCTATATAATAATCCAGATTATTCAGCAGAGCAGCACAGCCCTCAGCCTCCAATGAATCCAGAATGTATTTGGTCTGAAGATATAACTACAGAAATCCACAATATCTTAAAGAAAATATTACAAGAGGCCTAGAATTAAGTTTGTCTTTCACATTCTCTGTCTTCTGGTGATCTCACTTCTCACACTAGCACATAGCCTTGAACCAAGTCTTTCTCAACCTGAAATCTAAAATCTAATATATCCCTGATGTGAGATGTGACTAAGAATTTTGTATTCAAAGTTCTCCTGCTGATTTATGAACAGGCTACAACTTTTAAAAAAAATATAGCTTCAATTATCAATGAAAGATACGATTAAAGCTAAAGAGGTATCATTATTAAGAATTAAGACTGAAGCCGGGCTCGGTGGCTCAGCCTGTAATCTCACGCCTTCGGAAGGCTGAGGTGAGTGGACTGCCTGAGTCCGAGGGTTCGAGACCCGACCGGGCAGCGAGACCTCATCTCTGCAATAAATCAAAAAACCAGCCGGGCGTGATAGCACATGCCTGTAATTCCGGCTACTTGGAAGGCTGAGGCGGAAGGATCGCTAGAGCCCAGCAGGTCAAGGCTGCGGTGGCTGGGAGCAGCCACTGTACTCCAGTCTGGGTGACAGAGTGAGACTCCAACTCAAAAAAAAAAAGCAAGACTGACAACCAAATCATAAAACCCCTGAGATATACACTACAATTGTTCTTCAGGACATGCAAACAAAGATGTTCTCCAGAGTTCTTGGCTTTTGTATTAAGTTATCCCTAAGTAGTTAGCTGATGTTACTTAATGTAATATAAGTTCCAATTTAACTAATGATTCCAAATTAAAATCCTTAGCCTACAGTTTTTCTTCTTAGTACCAAACCTATGATTTCTAATTGCATAACGAGCATTTTCACCTTGGTATATCACATCATTTCAAAAGGCACATGTCCAAAAATTATCTTTATCTTTATTCTAATATTGCTTCTCTTATATTCCTTTGGTCCGTAAAATGACCCAGTCTCCTTACAATCGCTGAAGCCAGAAACCTTGTCTCTTCTCACGTCTCATGTTCTTTAAGTCTTAAGGATTCTAATTGTTCACTGAATTGTTCACTGAATGGCTCCCTCCAACCCTTACTGTCACTGCAATAGCATCACTGCACTGGTTGCTTCCTTGTTACATTAATTGTATACACTGTCACCTCAATTGTTTTTATCTAAAATACAACTTGTTTTAATTCTCCTATTTCAAAAATTTTCTTGACTCCCTATTACATACAGTACAGATTCTTTGAGAACATTGGAAGGTGCTTTATAATTCTCTGCGATTCCCACAGAAAATAATTTGGTACTCCAATGAAGAATACACATTGTCATATTAATTTTTTGGAAGCTATTTTACAAGTTTATATTCTGTAGGTAACTGACAGACATGCAAATTCCATCCTGTCTAGTAGAAATTCACTGACTTCTTTCTCACTCTATGGGAAAAAAACAGCTTGATTTCTATTTACAGTCGACATTCCATCACTTCGTAGAAACTTGTGCTGTTCAAAAATTTTCATTTGAACTGGTTATAACATCTCAGCGAATGAGTTTTTCATTTTTACATCTGTATGAGTCATGCTGTTACCTTTTCTGAAAACAATCTTTTAACATTCCCTATTTCTTAAGCACTGGAAACTATAAACAAGGAGTGACTTACAAATATCTATTTTATGCAGCTTAACTTTTACACAAACTATTTTCTCTACCTATAAAACCCAGGAGCTGTGGCTCATGCCTATAATCCCAGCACTTTGGGAGGCCGAGGTAAGAGGATTGCCTGAGCCCACAGGTTCAAGATAAGCTTGGGCAACTTGGCGAGACCTCTACAATAAACTCCAAAATTAGCCAGGCGTGTGGTACATGCCTGTAGTTGCAGCTACTTGGAAGGCTGAGGCAGAAGGATCACCGGAGCCCAGCAAGTTGAGGCTGCGGGGGCCAAAAGTGTGCCACTGCCCTCCAGCCTGGGTGACAAAGTGAGACTCCAATTCAAAAAAAAAAGTCAGTCCCTCATTCTTAGCCTGGTAGACTTGAGTGCCCTCTCCTCCTTGGTCCTCCTGTAGTACTTTGTACACACACTACTGCAAAGTCTGTGTGTGGTCATGTCATTTGCCTCTCTTCCTGAGCTTGCTTGGAAGCAAGAACTGGTTCATTTCCCAAATGCCTAAAGACCTGGCTCATAATAGGAACTGGATCCATGTTTGCTGAATGATTAGATATCAAGTATGCAGAAAATAAAATGAAAGGCTGCTTCCACTACAATAAAATAGTTTGAATTTCTGATTCATAACACTTCATTTAGAACCAAAGTAAAAGCAGTAGTGCCAATGCTGTAAGATGTTTCTTTACCATACCAACCTGAATATATTTGGGGCTTTGATAATAAATGCACAGATGTCAGATACTTCGATAGTACATTACCCTTATTTTCCCTCAGAGCATTCTAACAAGCATCTAAAATTATGCTTCTGGAGTATTCTTTTATTCGTTATACACACATTTTTATGCCTTATGCCACAAGCAGAAAAGTAAAGGGATAACAGCTACTTGTGAAAATTCATATTAGCATGGAAAGAAGTAAATATTAATGGGAAATGGACAACAGATGCAATATGTTTTGTACTACCTTCATATTTATACAAACTTAAAAGTACAAAATGAAATTTTAGCTCATGAAACTAACTCAGCTGTCCTCACACTGTTGCAAGACATCCCTGATCTCTTCTCACCAGGTGCCAGTAGCACCCCCACTTTCTGTGAAAACCAAATATGCATCTAGACATTGTCAAGTGTCACTGGAAAGCCTTGCTGAGAAGTACTGGACTAGACAAATAAAATAAGCAACAATAATTCAGTGTGGATACACCCAGGATGTCACAGGAACTCTTAATCATGGAAAAATTAGAGGAAAGATTTCCTAGAGGAAGTGAGGTCTAAGGAAAGACCTAAATGATGAGAAGTTAGTCATTCAAAGGTCAAATTATTAGTCAGGACAAAGTTTTCAAAATACATCAAAAGTCTGGAGGACAGAGAACATGGTTCCTTTTCTTTTCTTCTAAAGGAGCTGTAATTTTCCAAGTCCTAACTTCTGCAACATCAAGAAGTTAAAATAAATGCAGATAAATAGATTAGAAACAAAGTTTCCACACATAAACTTAGAAGTGATTTTATATGTTCCTCTCCATCCTCCATGTACATTTAAAATTTTTCCTCACATTTTTTGGGACATTGTTTATGTTAATGGTTAATGGTCAAAGGGGTTGCTGATAGTTATTTTTAAATCTCAATTGTTGAGATCATGTTGAGATCATGTTGAATCCCACACATAGAAACTTAGGAACCATCCAACCATTCTAGTCAGGACAACATAATTTGATTGAGCAGGAAGGAGGGTAAGAAGCAAAATATATGAAAAGATCAAAGCAGTTATTCAGGATATAGGCTGTAGTTGAGGAGCAGAAGGCTAAAGGGAAGCAGGAGTTTGCATTTGGTTTCAAGGCAAGAGAAACTATAAAAAGTAAAAAGAATGTTTATCAGACCCAATATCCTCCCAGAATAAATGGATGTAACATTTTCCTATGGTATGAAGGGGGAGCCAAAAAAAACCTAATTTATTTATTAAACATTATTTATTCACCAGCTACTCAAAAGGCTGAAGTGGAAGGATCACCTGAACCCAGCAGGTCAAGGCTGCAGTGGCCGTGAGAGTGTCAATGCACTCCAGCCTGGGCGACAGAGTGACACCCGAACTCAAAAAATAAAAAATAAAAATAAAATGAATTTAAAAATAAATTATTTATTTGTACACATTTAAACTTCAGTCACCTTCAATGTACTCTCTCTTTAATGCAATACAGCCATATAAATGCTTTTCCACTGCTCAAAACAGTTTTTGAACTTGTCAATTTTGACGCCTTTAGTGTTTCTGCTGTTTTTTGTTGCACCTCTTCCACATAAGCAAAATGTTACCCTTTGAGGATTTTTCTCATCCAGGAAAACAAAAAAGTCACTCAGGGAGAGAGCGGGCGAACATGGAGGTGGGACACAGGGGTCAAGCCGCTTTAGGTTGAAAACTGCTGAACGCTCAGTGAGATGTGGGCAGGTGTGTTGTCATGGTGGAAGAACCAGTCACCTGTTTGCCACAACTGGGGATGTTTCTTCCACAAACCATGACAAAACCTCCTCAAAACTTCCAGATAAAAACTTTCATTGACCATTTGATCTGAAGGAACAAATTCTGAGTGGACTACAAGGCGCCTGCCCTCCAAAAGATAATTCTGATTTTTTGGGGGGGGTCCCCTTCATACTTCATGTCTCTACATTATTTATCTCAGACTGTCTTACATTAAAATAACTTGAACACGCTCTGATACCCCTTACTAAATGAGCTCAGAAGAGAATACAATAAAGTTTTCCTGAATCGAACTGGATATAAATCAGACAAGACAATGTCTAGGATTCCTTCTGATTTTATAAGTCTATAGGTATATACATACAGACGTATATATATATATGTAATATATTTTAAAAACGCCAAAAATCACTTAGCACAAGAACACCAAATAAGATTACCTTCCCCTCACACTAAATCAAATAATAAACTAATATTTTCAAAACATTATGACACACTGGTTTAAGTACTGAGTTAATCTGTTACATCACTAGTCTTCAGCACTAATAGCAGGAAAGTATTATACAGCACATGATCACTGGTTAAAGTTTTTTTTTAAATCAATATATTAAATAGTTGTTCATATTTTGGGGGTGTGTGTGATATTTTGAAACATGCACACAAAGTATAACGATCAAGTCAGGGTAATTTGGATACCTATAACCTCAAACATTTATCTTTTCTTTATGTTGGGAACATTCCTGTTCTTCTCTGCTATTTTTACATTTAGTATAATTGAAATACACTACAAATTACTGTTAACTATCGTCTCCCTATTGTACTATTGAATAATAGAAGTTATTCCTTCTATCTAACTGTATTTTTGCTCCCATTAACCAACTTCTCTTCACTTTTCTCTCTCCTCTGAATAAAATATTTATAGCAACAATGCGCTTTGGTTTTATTGAGCAAAGTAAGTTTTTCAAAAGTAAATCAGATGATAGAGACATTGTGTAATTTTTATTCAGCACATTTCTCACAAGTTACAAGGCAATATATACTTAGGATTATTAAAATAATGAGTTCTGGCTGCCCAAAGTTGGAAGAAATTCTGGAGAACAGTGAAGAAGCTGCCGATATTTGGTTATGATATTCTGCACTTCTTTGCTACCTGATTTCCGTTTATAAAAGTTGAAACATTATGTTAAGTGAAACAGCCAAGCCCAAAAGGGCGAATATTAGTATATATTAACGTACCTCATTAATATGAAGTACCTGGAATAGCCAAATTCATAGGGACAGAAAGTAGGATAGCAGTTGCCAGGGGATGTGGAGGGAGGGGATGTGGAGTTTGTGTGAGATGGGCACAGAATTTCAGTTTGGGAACATTTGAAAAAGTCCTAGAGATCGATAGTGGTGATAGCTGTACAGCCATGTGTATGTACTTAATTCTAGTGAGTTGTACACTTAAAATGGCTACACTGGCCAAATTTGGCATTAAATATATTTTACAATTTTAAAAATGCTATAAATGGTATTTAGCCACAACTGTTAAGGCCTCAATAAACAGTCTATCCTAATCACTGCTGAGAATCACCCAGGGTGTAACATTATGCAAACTGTATATCTAAGCATGTACTTTTGAATAGGTAATACATGCAAACGATAAACAAAAAGTTTCATTCTTATCACTGAGTTTAATAAAAGAAAGTTTCACACACACAAAAGGATACACAATGAAAAGGCAAGTTTCCTGTCGATTTGTGATCATCAGTTTATCTCTTAAAAAATAATGTCTGCTAAGTTTTTACCATGTGATGGTGTCTATATCTCTTTTCTAATTTTACTGAGGCATAACTGACATAATACAATACAGACATTACATGTACAGTTCAATGGTTTGAAAAATGTGTACAACCTATAACTACCATGACCAATGTAAAGAACATTTCTACCACCTCAAAAGGTTTCTCTTGCCCCTTCCCAATCACTCCCATGCTCAGCAACATCTCTGTCTCCACAGAGTTGCCAGTCTTTCCTACTTTTAAACAAAAGAAATCAGACAATTTGTACTCATATCTGACTTCTTTTGCCAAACATGTTTCCAAGATTTATCCATTATATGTTGCATGTATCAGTACCTCATTCCTTTCTTCTGCTGAAAAATATTTCCTTGTGTGAGATACCATAATTTATCCACTCACATATCAAAAATATCAACTTATTACTGATGTGGATTTTTGCTTTAAGGTGAATTTTTCTTTTGAAACAAAAGAATCTCCAACTTTACGGCAAAATCACAAGTGCGCCCGATACCAAATCACTCCCATATACATTTAGAGTGTTATTTCTACAAAGGCACACTCTTACATAACCACAATATAGCCATCAGATTTAGGAAACTAGCCAGGTTCGGTGGCTCAGCCTGTAATCCCGCACTTTGGGAGGCTGAGGTGAGTGGATTGCTTGATCCCGGGAGTTCAAGACCCGCCTGGGCAACTTGGCGAGACCTCATCTCTACAATTAAAAAATCAAAAACTCGACCGGGCATGGTAGCGCGTGCCTATAATTCCGGCTACTCGGAAGGCTGAGGCAGGATCGCCGGAGCCCAGCGGGTCGAGGCTGCAGTGGCCGGGAGCGGCCACTGCACTCCAGTCTGGGTGACAGAGTGAGACTCCAACTCAAAAAAAAAAAATTAGGAAACTAACACTGACCAAATACTATCACCTCACACTTCATTCAAATTTCACAAACTGTTCTTCATAAGCATGTCAGAATCACAAGTTCCATTTAATTTCCTTTCTTTTTTTTTTTTTTTTGAGTTGGAGTCTCACTCTGTCGCCCAGACTGGAGTGTGCGGCCACCGCAGCCTCGACCTGCTGGGCTCCGGCGATCCTTCCGCCTCAGCCTTCCAAGTAGCCAAAACTACAGGTATGCGCTACCATGCCCGGCTGATTTTTTTGAATTATTTTAGAGATGAGGTCTCGCTGCCCAGGCGAGTCTCCAACCCGTGGGCTCAGACAATCCACTCACCTCAGCCTCCCAAAGGCACGGAATTACAGGCTGAGCCACCAAGCCTGGCTCCTTTTTTTTTTTTTTTTGAGTTGGAGTCTCACCCCACCGCCCAGGCTGGAGTGCAATATGAGTTTGTCTTATTTCCTCATGGTCAGATTCAGATTATGAATCTTTGGAACATCACAGAAGTGGTGTTATGTTTTCAGTGCATCCTATCAGCAAAGTGATGATTTCACTTACTACTGGTGATGTTAACTTTGATCACTTGATTAATATAGTGCCCAACAGGCCTCTTCACTTTGTAATTAAATTTTGCAGGGCTTTGGGGTATACTAACATAAAATGCTCATTATCAAATTGTCCATTCATTAATTTACTTATTATTATTTTTTAGAGACAGTGTCTTGCTCTGTTGCTGGAGTACAGTGGTGTGATCATAGCTCACTGCAGCCTCAAACTCCTACGCTCAAGTGATTGTCCCACCTCAGCCTCCATAGCAAGGACTACAGGTGCATGCCACTACACCTGTAATAATTTTTAAATTTTTTGTAGAGACAGGTCATTACGTTGCCCTGGCTGGTCAAGAACACCTGGCCTCAAGCAATCTTTCCACTTCAGCCTCCAAAAATGCAGAGAGCCACCACACCTGGCCCATTTATTTATTTATATCAACGTGGAATAATGGCTTCCTCTTCTATTCGACAGTTACGCTCTGTCATTATTTAGTCTCATACTCAAGTTTTTTCTAATTTGGGCCATGTGAGCACCTTGTTCAAGCTGTCAGACTGCTATGCTCTTATCATTCTTCGAGTGCTCTTATCATTCTTATCATTCTGGCATAAGTTCAGATTGATCTTAGTCCTTCCCTAGCCCAGGTCTGAAACCAGTCAGTTCGTCAAGATGCCCTAGTTCCTTTTAGTGAACAATAGTCTTCAGGAAATAAGATGTGGATGCTAGGTTGCTCACTTCTATTGGAGTATCACTGCTCCTGGGCTGCCAGAAAATATATGCAGTCACAGAGATATACATGTGTTTACATACATACATATCTACGTCTCCCTTTATATCTATGTCAATCTATATACTTTAGAAATTATAAGCCGGGCTTGGTGGTTCAGCTTGTAATCCCATGCTTTGGGAGGCTGAGGTGAATGGATTGCCTGAGCTCGCATGTTCGAGACCCGCCTGGGCAACTTGGCGAGACCTCATCTCTATAATAAATAAAAAGTCAGCCAGGCGTGGTAGCGCGCCTCTGTAATTCCGGCTACTCGGAAGGCTGAGGCAGAAGGCTTGTTGGAGCCCGGCAAGTCGAGGCTGCAGTGGCTGGGAGCGGCTACTGCACTCCAGTCTGGGCGACAGAGTGAAACTCCAACTCAAAACAAAAACAACAACAAACACAAAAAACAAAAAAAGAAATTATGAGTTTATATTCATACCTTTGATATCATCCAATACCAGAGAGTTCAATCTAGTTGTCTCCCTTTCCAGAAATTAGTATACCTCAGTACCCCCATTCTGAGAAACTTAGCAGCCTATAATTCTCAATTCATTTATATATCTGACCAATTCTCCCAAATGCAATCAATGTCCGTATTAGTAACTTGAGGTGCTGTAACAAAATACCACAGATCAAGTGGATTAAAACAACAAACATCTTCTTTCTCTCAGACACTCAACAACAGTTTCTCTGGCCTGAAATGAAGGTGTCCGCACTCTGTCCAGAGGCGCTGGGAGAGTCTCTTGCCTCGTCCAACATCTCCTGGCTACTGGCATTCCTTCTCTGATAGCTGCATCATGCCACTCTCTCCTCTGCCCTCCCTTCCCCGTGTTCTGCGTGTGTCTCATCTTCATTCAAGTCTTTCAGAAGAACACTTACAATAGTATTTGGATCCACCAAGATGACCCCCTCATCACAAGATCCTTAACTTAATCCCATCTGTAAAGACTCTTTCCCCAAGTAAAGGAACATTTATAAGGTTCTGAGCATTTGGACCCTGGTCGCTCTGGGGCCATCACTCAGTCCACTACAATCTCCTATCACTGACAGGGCAGGCCACCCTGACCTCCACGTCATTTGGCAGACGGCTCCCCCAGAGATGCTCTTCTCACCTCCCTAAACTCTGATACCCCGTGCCAGGCCACCTATCTACAAAGAAGTCTTTCCTCAAGCTGCTGAGGCTCCAACTCCCTAAATGAGGCCACCCTCCTCTTTCTACTCAGGCTCTGACGTCACAGACCATCTTGTCCCTGTGGACAGCCAGTCTCTTCACTCCACACGTGTGATGATACCCTATACCTGGGCATCCTTCCACAAGGATATCCTCTCCAACGTGCTTAGGTTCTGAACCACATCACCACAGTGCACAGACACCTACCTGCCTTACCTGGTTGGGCCTCCAACAACCCTGCACACAACTGCCTCCATGCATCTACCTCGGGTTCCAACATCTTATGCCAGCCCTGCTACCATGAGCATATTCTCCTCACCCTGCCTGGGCTTCCCCTCTCCATTCCTCCCTCTTCTCCCTGTGTTCAGGCTCCAAAACCCTGCACTAGACACATCCTCCTCCCCCTACTTAGGATCCTGACACACAAGGTTTGTGTACTTGTTGGCCTTGCTGAGGCCCAGACACCCCAAGCTCAGATGCCTGCCTGTGCAAAGACCTTTCTCACCTCACTTGGGAAGCAGTGAAGCCAGCTGTGGCGACACCCTCAAGGCATTTTGCTCCAAAGCCCTGCTCTAGGCCCATTTCTTCACAGGTACCCTGTTCATTCCTCTACCATTCTACACGGACACTTCCATACCCCACTTTAACGGCCCGTTCCAGGCCACACCCTGCTACAAGGAAACCCCTTACTCATGGGGCGACAGCACGCAAGCCACCCGTGCTCCCTTATGGACACCATCCTCCCCAAATCAGGCTCCACAGTCCTGCTCTAGAGCACATGCTCATCTTGCTCAGGCCCACCTCATGGCTTTAGGAGGAAATTTTTTCAATAGAGGAAGAGAAGAGCAAAAACCCGATCTTAGTTTTGTTACCACTTAACAGGAATCAAGTGCTTCCCTTTGTAATACTTTTATCTCTCACTGATACAGTTTCCTTTGGTGTATTTTCTTTCTGATAATTGAGAGTCTTAATTTTATATCTACAACTTTATTACTATCTCTGAAGTCCTATATCTTCAGACAGGTATTTATTCATCTTTTTACCCACAATAAACAATGATAATATTAAAGACCACCTTCCACTTCCCCTTAACCGCTGCTGTAATTTGAATATGGCTGGTACCTGCCACAAGTCAAGTGAAACTTTAATTGTCAATGGAGCATGTTGGGAGATGTGGCCGAGTGGGGGGCGTTTGGGTCAGAGGGGCAGATCTCTGAAACAGATTAACATCTTGCAGCAGTGAACTGGCAAATGAGTTCTCACTCTCTTGAGACTGGATTAGTCCCGTGACAGGATACTGCTGCAAAAGGAGGCTTCTCCTCACATATGGTCCCTCCTTACCTACATGCCTGCTTTAACCTGCTTTACTATGTTCTGACCCAGCATGTGTCCCTCACCAGAAGCCAATACCATGAATCTTGAACTTCCTAACCCGCAGAACTGTGAGCTAAATAAGCCCTTTTGCAAATAAAGTATCATCTCAGGTATTCTGCTATAGCAAACACAAAACGGACTGTGACAAGCACCAAACTTGAAAACTCTTCTCTCTCTCCATCATCACTGGTTACCTTTGTAGACTGAAATACATCTAGAATACATTTATCAACTCTAACCAGTATCTTCAGATCTCTTCAATATAAAAGAAATCAGTCTCTCCCTTCACTTCTTGACTTGTTAGTAACTTCTGTATCATCTAGGTTCTTGACACTTACGTATAGTAAAATCAACCTCCACTGCTGTTTTAACTGTTACTTCATTGAAACAGAATACTCACTGCCTGTCGTTCAGCCACAGCTATTCCAGCTATGTCTCAGGAAGCTAAATTTCATTCTTAATTTCAGTCTTTCTCTGCTGGGAAAAATATTCCAAGTTAAGGCTATTTTAAAAATATTTGTTACAAGGCATGGTGCCTCCCGCCTGTAATCCCAGCACTTAGGGAGGTGGAGGTGAGAGGATTGCCTGAGCCCAGGGCTCGAGACCAGCTTGAGCAACATGGTGAGGCCTTGTCTTTACAATACATCAAAAAACTAGTCAGGCATGGTAGCACATGCCTATAGTTCCAGCTACTTCCGGCTTAGGTGGAGGATCACCTTAATCCAGCAGGTCGAGGCTGTGGTGGCCATAAGTGTGCCACTGTACTCCAGCCTGGGCAACAAAGAGACTCCTACTCAAAAAAAAAAAAAAAAAAAAAATTTGTCTGCATGTGAGAGCCAGCTGGGATGGGTCACAGTTCTTTATCTGGTCATTAAACATTTGTTCCACTACTTCCTATGTTGATATGAACAACTGCAAAGTTAAAATAATTGTTGGTTTAGATCTTAATTTACTAAGCTATATCTTACTATTAATAATTCTTTATCGGTTTTCCCTGGAACACATTACACCCTTTCAATTACACCCACAGACTTAATTCTGGTTTCCTCTTTCTAGAAACGAGTAAGTTTTAAACATCTTTTTCTGTTCCATTATATGGTTTATGTCTTAAAGGACACCAATTACAAGTATAGTGAGTCTTCTTTGGTTATGATTTCCCAGTATTACTTCAGATTTCCTTTGTTCACTTCCATTTTGCTTAGTTTTTTCTTGAACCCTGACCTCCAAGTCCTTTACGGCTTTTTAGCAATGCCTAAAATGCTTTTGCTATTTCTCAGTAAGGTCTTCACTTTTAGGATTTTTATCTTGTTTGCTTGAACTCTGCCTGCTCGCTTTTACTCCTCTTTTGCTGTTCATTATTTCTTCCTTTACTCCAAATAGTTCTGCTTTCTGTTCTTATTCTACAGAGGTCTTCATGTTTCAGCAAATTATCTGAATTTTTGTAGAAAAATGTCTCTGGCTATCTGCCTTTTGTTTTTCTTGGTTTTTGCTTATTTTCTTGGAATATTTGTGTGTAAATACTGTGCAGCTTCTTTTTTGATTATGACATCACTGAAAGAGTGCTTCCTGAAACAGTTTTCTGGGGGATGTGTTAGAATAGTACTCTAGACTAGCAGAGGCCTGACTTGCAGTTAAGCAACATATGATGTGTTTTGCGCCTCTGTCTTCTTTCACTGATGAAGAGTACCAGGTACTAGACGACTAACACATCTACAGCATTTCCTCTATTTGGCAACAGAAACAAAGGGAGCACATTTGCATGTTTTCTGCTAAAGTCTCATCTCCTTTGCCTCCCCAAGGCATTCATCACATAGGTCAGTCTGAGCACCCACACTTGTGATTGTTCCAAAATAACCCCTGATTATTTCCTTCAAGTTACACCAACTACTTTGGAGAACACTGCCCTTTGCGGGTCTTACTTTTGTTTACACCAGGAAAATCTAGGTATTCATTCTTTTTTTTTTGAGTTGGAGTCTCACTCTGTCACCCAGACTGGAGTGCAGTGGCCGCTCCCAGCCACTGGAGCCTCGACCTACTGGGCTCCAAGATCCTTCTGCCTCAGCCTTCTGAGTAGCTGGAATTACAGGCATGAGGTACCATGCCTGGCTGATTTTTTGATTTATTGTAGAGATGAGGTCTCATCAAGTTACCCAGGCGGGTCTTGAACCCACGGGCTCGGGCAATCCACTCACATCAGCCTTCCAAAGCGCGGGATTACAGGCTGAGCCACCGAGCCCGGTTTAAGTATCCATTCTTAATGTTCTCACTCTCCTGAGTCCCACTCCTGCCCCTATATTGGGCAGTCCTTTTATTTTTATTTTTTTTGAGTTGGAGTCTCACTGTCGCCCAGGCTGGAGGGCAGTGGCATGCTCCTGGACACTGCAGCCTCGACCTGCTGGGCTGAGGCGACCCTTCTGTCTCAGCTTTCCAAGTAGCCGGAGTTACAGATGCACACTACCACACCCAGTTAATTTTTTTATTTTAGAGACCAGGTCTCACCATGTTGCCCAGGCTGGTCTTGAACCTGCAGACTCAGGTAATCCTCTCTCCTCTGCCTCCTAAAGTGCTGGATTATAGGCTTGCGCCACCACACCTGGCCAGCTGTTCTATTTTGATTTGGGTTATAAATGTTTACTATTTTTTTTTAAACACTGGAAGAATTCTTTTTCTCATATTCCTTAGAGTTTCCAGTTGGTTTTAGAGAGTATACAATTCAATGTTTTTTTTAATATATTCAAAGAGTTGTGAAGCCATTACCAAAATCAAACGTAGAACATTTTCATCACCCCAGGAACATTTACATTTCAGCAATCACTCTCCTATCTTCTCTCACACTATTCCTAAACCCAATCCTAAGCGACCACTGATCTACTTTCTATCTCTATGAATCTGCCGATTCTAAACATTTTATACAAATCATACAATATGTGTAACATAATGTTTTAAAGGTGCTTCAGTACTTCATTTCTTTTTATTGTCAAATAGTATTCCACTGCATAGATATATACCATCTTATTTATCCATTTATCCACTAATGGACATTTGGGCTTCTTTTACCTTTAGACTATTATGAATATTGCTATCATCAGCATTAATGGATGACTCTTTGTGTGGATATATGTCTTCATTTCTTTTGGCTATATAGCTAGGATTTGAATTGCAGGGTTGTTTGATAACTTCATGTTTAACATTTGAGACATGACCAGACTGTTTTCCAAATGGGCTGCATCATTTCCCATTTCAACCAGCAGTGTATGAAGGTTACAGCTTCTCTACATCCTTGCCAACACTTGTTATCATCTGTCTTTTTTATACAAGCCATCTAATGGGTGGGTTGCGATATCCTTTCAGTTTGATTTGCATTTCTCTGATAGCTAATAATGCTGCTGAGAAGTACAGCAACATTCTTCTGCCTTGATTCTGTGTGGCTATTTTTGTTTCTTTCAAATCTCTTAGGATCTTCTGTTTGTTGACACTATTCTGAACTTTCATAATGATATGCCATGATATAGGTCAATGTGTACTTACTGGCCATTTGCATACCTTATTTGGAGAAATGTCTGTTCAGATGCCTTGCCTATTTTTCATTGTTATTTTTCTTAAATGACACGTAAGATTAACGCTGTTTTAAGAGTTTTATGGTTTCAGTTCTTCTATTTAAGGCATTCATGCATTTTTAACTGAATTTTGCTTATGAGCTGCAGGGGAGGTAAGTGTCCAACTTTATTTTTTGAGTCAAGAGTCTCACCATGAGCAGTGACACTCTCACGGTCACCACAGCCTCGACCTGCTGGGCTCCAGTGATCCTTCTGCCTCAGCCTTCCAAGTAACTGGAACTACAGGCACATGTTACCACGCACAGCTAGTTTTTTACTTAATTGTAGAGATGAGTTCTCATCAAGTTGCCTCGGCTGGTCTTGAACATGCGGGCTCAGGCAATCCACTCGCCTCGGCCTCCCAAAGTGCTAGGATTATAGGCATGAGCTACCATGATCAACCCAACTTTATTCTTCTGCATGTGAATATTCAGTTGTCTCGGGACCTTTTTAAATTTTTTCGTCTCCATTAAATTGCCTTAATGTCCTTGTGAAACAGCATTAATATGAGGGTTCATTTCCTGACTCTAAATCCTTTTCTAGTCCACTGATCGAAGTCTATGTTTATCCAGGACCACCCTGTCTTGATTGCTGTAGCTCTGTGTAAGTTTTGAATCAGAAGTATTGCTGCTTCAACTGTGTTTTTATTTCGAGCATCCACTACTACTGCTAGGAAGTACAGCAACATTCTTCTGTCCTGATTCTGTGTGTGTGGCTATTTTTGTTTCTTTCAAATCTCTTAGGATCTTCTGTTTGTTGACACTATTCTGAACTTTCATAATGATATACCTTGATATAGGTCAATTTTTATCCCAGTTGTGCTGGGCAGCTTTTTATTGGTCTTCAACCTAGGTTCTTGTATGGCTTGATTACAGAAAATTTTCTTAAAGATTCTTTTTTTTGTTGTTATTTTTATTTTCTGAGCTCTATTTCTGGAATAACTTTTGTTAGTTTATGTTTTCTCTCACTTATTTGTTCTTATTACACAGTAGACCTTTATCTTTTTTCTCCTTATTTTTCATCTTCTCATTTTTAGCTCTACTTTAAGATTTCCGCAACTTCGTGTTCTAAACTTATTTACTTTTCTCATTTCTTCTCTCATATTTTCAATCTCAAAGAACATATTCACCTTTTTTTCTTTGTATAACATCTTACTGTTGTCAAATAAATGTGATTTTTCTCTTTTAAGGTATTTTGTTTGCTTGCCTATTTTGTTTTCTTTCTTTCAGGCTAGAGATTTCCACCATCAACGATATACTCTGATTTGAAATTGGAGCACAAAAAAACTCCACTGAGAGCTCTGTGAGGCTGGGTGCAGTGGCCTCACAGAGGCCTGTAATCCCAGAATTTTGGGAGGCCGAAGTGAGCAGACTGCCTGAGCCCATGAGTTTGCGAACAGCTTGGGCAACTTGGTGAGACCTCATCTCTACACTACATCAAAAAACTAGCTGGGCGTGGTAGCACATACCTATAGTTCTGGTTACTTGGAAGGCTGAGGCAGAAGGATTGCCTAAGCCCAGCAGGTCAATGGGGTGGCCACGAGTGTGCTAGTGGACTCCTGCTTGGGCGAAGCAAGACTCCAACTCAAAAATAAAAGCTCTGTGAATAAGGTCCACCTTTCAGCCAAGTCATTTTATCAGAACTGCTGACAGTGTGTTGAGATTATGCTGCTGTTTTTCTCTGCTTCTTGGGCTTGTCAGATTTCCCCAAGAACAATCTTCTACACTCTTAAGTGGAGTGCACGAACCTGACAGCACTGTTCTGAAGACTGAGGGGAGGACAGGGAGAAGAAAGTAGGTCACAATATTAAGAATCTAAACTTTCTTACTTAACTCTTGCAGAATGTGTAGCCTTCAGCTGGGCCTCATGTTCCCTCAGGTCAGGGATCCTTCTGTTCTTATGCCAAAGAATAAACTTTTAGTATTCTGAGGTTCATAAATGTCACCCAGAAAAACGGGGGGGGGGGATCTCTGCTTCTGAACAGATTTTCAACAAGTTTTTTTTGTTTTGTTTTGTTTTTGAGTTGGAGTCTCACTCTGTCAGCCAGACTGGAGTGCAATGGCTGCTCCCAGCCACCGCAGCCTCGACCTGCTAGGCTCTGGCGATCCTTCCACCTCAGCATTCCAAGTAGCTGGAACTATAGGCGCGTACTACCACGCCCGGCTGATTTTTTGATTTATTGTAGAGATGAGGTCTCCCAAGTTGCTCAGGCAGGTCTTGAACCCGCGGGCTCAGGCAATCCATTCACCTCGGTCTCCCAAAGTGCTGGGATTACAGGCTGAGCCACCGAGCCCGGCATCAACCAGTTCTCTTATTCTCATGCCCATTTCCAGAGGTATCGGGTAAAGTAGTAACAAAGTCTTTCAGGGGATCCACAGTATACACTGGGTTGCCTTTGACTTCCTCTATCAGTGGCTAAGGATTCAGTTACTTGGAGACAGGTAAGACAATGACCTATTTTCCAACTTCTAAAATTTTGATGCTGTTGTCTCCTGTCTTCTTCCTATTTGTCAATTTTGCCTATTTTTAAAAAATCATTTCTTCATTGTTTCACTGAGGTTTCAGAAGGTAAATTCATGTCTTCAACCCACCGCCTTTAATCAGATACCTTTTAATTTATTTTTAAAAGACAATAAATCCTCTTGAAACTGTGTGTGCCAAATTTGAAAATATACTCCCAAAATTATCTACCAATTTCAAGCAACATAAATTTAAATAAAATTATTATTTCCATTAGCAGCTGTTAAAGGATGCTCAGAATCTAAAGGGTAAACCAGACGGAACGAATAAATCACACACCATGGGAGAGAAATATATTTTGACAAGTAAAACCAGAAAAGTCTCACTGGAGTTTATTTGAACATCATTTTAATGGATGAGCTACAATTCCACGACATATAAAAAGAACTATAAAATACAAGACAACATAAACAGAGAGAAAAAAAAAGAGCCACATCTGCTTCAATGGATCCTCTTTCTCCTTTGTCCTTCAACAAAGACATAATCCAAGGTTCTGAATCCAGCAACCCCTGAGCAATTGCATCCACTTCCTTTAATTTCAATAAGCACTTAATATAAAAATGAATCCAAAATCTGACTTTTCTATCCATTTTTTAGAGTCAAATATTAATTTACTAGTGGACTGTTCCACTAGAAAAATCACCTTCCAAATCACTTGTCTTAAGCATCTTCATTAAGATCATTCCCAATCATTGAGTAAACCCACCAGTAAGTACTTCTTGATCAAGTTAGATTTTTCCTATTTTTTCCCTTCTTGTCACTGCTTCTAATTCATACTAATTATATAACTTTTCAATAAGATGCTAACATGAATGTTCAGCAAATCCAAGGTTTACACAGTCATTCTGTCACTAGCTGGAGTTTGTAATAATTATCAGAAGGCAAAATAAGCAACCAGAGAACAAAACTAATCTACACTATTATTTTCTCATTATTCTTCTTAGAACAGACATTAGGAAGGCATTAACTTTTTTATTATAAATTTGTATGGCTTTATGATGAAGGGATAATTACAAAGTTAACTCAAACCACCTAAAAGAGTTTGCCTGAAGACTGCAGATACAGAGCAGAACAGCTCACAATACTCAGATATGGCAAAAAGAAACATCGGACGCCAATTATCTACTAAATTCTTGCTTTGCATCATTAATATCTTGTTGATAAAAAAAACAACAGGCTGAGCTTGGTGGCTCAGCCTGTAATTCCAGCACAAGTTTAACAATTAGAAAATACTAATTTTAAAAAAATATAGCCGGGCTCAGTGGCTCAGCTTGTAATCCTGTGCCTCAGGAGGCTGAGGTGAGTGGATTGCCTGAGCCCATGGGTTCGAGACCCGCCTGGGCAACTTGGTGAGACCTCATCTCTACAATAAATCAAAAAATTAGCCGGGTGTGGTAGTGTGCGCCTGTAGTTCCAGCTACTTGGATGGCTGAGGAGGAAGGATCTCCGGAGCCCAGCAGGTCGAGGATACAGTGGCTGGGAACGGCCACTGCACTCCAGGCTGGGAGACAGAGTGAGACTCCAACCCAAAAAAAATAAAAAATAAAAAATAAAAAAAAATCATCTCTACAAGACTGGCAAAGTAGTTAAGAAAAAAAAGAAAATAAACATCATCTCATTTTAATGAGTTCAAGAATAATCAAAATTGCCGCATACTATCTAAAATGTTAAACCAATTATAAATTTTACAACAAAAGTACACTTTCTTTAAAATTTTAGTGCATATTTCATAAATAAAATCTGAGTGTCAATAACATGTCCAGCACAACAGAGAAACACAAATAAGAAGACAGTGCCTGAGCTAAAAGTACTCAAAATTTCATAGAAAGGCAAATAGGTCAACAATCACATTACAAGGTTTTTTGTTTTTTGGGCTTTTTTTGAGTTGGAGTCTCACTCTGTCACCCAGACTGGAGTGCAGTAGCCGCTCCCGGCCACTGCAGCCTCAACCTGCTGGGCTCCAGCGATCCTTCTGCCTCAGCCTTCCAAGTAGCCAGAATTACAGGCATGCGATACCACGCCCAGCTGTTTTTTTGATTTATTGTAGAGATGAGGTCTCGCAAAGTTGCCCAGGCGGGTCTCGAACCCGCGGGCTCAGGCAATCCACTCACCTCAGCCTTCCAAAGGCGCGGGATTACAGGCCCTGAGCTGCCGAGCCTGGCTTTGTTTTTTTTAATTTATACTGGAGGCATGTATGAGTCCTTGAGATCACAGAGGGAACAGCTAGGCCTGCGTGGTGGAGTCAGAGTAGACTGCAATGGAGGTCATGGTCTCTCACTGCTGATAATCACAGCATTAACATAAGACAGGGTACACAATCAGTGTCTAAAACAGTAAAGACACAGGAAATGGCTGAGCTCTATGGTACTGTTTTTCAGACTAGAATAAACTTAAAGAAAAAGGAGCCTAAAACGCTCTAAGTCTGGATTAAACACTCCAACGTCCCAGGCAAGTTAACTTAAATGAAATTTTAGAACAAATTATATTTTGTATGGGAAAGAAGCAAAAAAGGGCAGGAGAAAAAGGAACAATTACCTCCTTTGGTAGTATCGTTCTGAGCCTGGATGCCATGATGCAATGAATTATGAATGGCAGAAAGAAGATCTGCTGCTTGCACCATCAATTTTTGAGCTTCTGCAACAGCACTGGTCTAGCAAATAAATCACCAAAAACATTCTTACATATTCTTTCACTGCAAGATATACATTAAATAGGAAAATCCTATAAACAAAATGAAATTAAATGCTTGCTGTAATGACACTGGTTTTCACAAACTATGCACTTAATACAGGATGTCAAGATCCTGTTAGGATAGAAATTGTTTTTTGTTTTGTTTTTTTACTCACATCTATTTCTTGTAGGATCCTTTTAGAAACAATAGGAATTATTTCTGGCTTTAGTTTTTAAATCTGTTTTTTACAATAAAAAACCAGAGACGCAGTCAACTGGAAAATGAAAATAATTCCAACAATTTCTATGTCATTCATCAGGTGGAGAAAAAAATACAGGAAAAAACAGAATTACAGAAGTTAGATCAATGCTACAGATTGGACCTCTACTCACCACTTGTGAACTATTCGCAAATTCATCTGTAATTGAATTCATGCAAAAATTTAAAGGTAAGGGAGCAAAGGTATTTACCATCTAGAGCTTGCCTTTGGTTCTGCACAAATTCAACAGTTAATTATGTAACAGAAGGAAAGAATAGGTCTACCTAAAGTTCTCATTTTTACTTTCTCCTTTTCAATTCACAAAATACAACAACCTACAAGCAATTTCAGCTTCTACTATTTTATGGGCTAATAAGTAATAAAATATAAAGTTCATTCAACTTCAAGAAAATAATCAGGGTTACTCTGGTGCATATCTGAGATGACCACTTCAAGGGAAAAGTCTCAGAACTACTCCAATAAGGTATTCCATCCAAAAACCACAAAAATAGACAAATGATAGTAAATGCCCTTACCTCTTTTTTAGTAAAGGCTATAAGCACTGTCAGTAACACACGAGTAAATTTCACTCTGCTGAATACTGCTAAGCATTGTTGGTGCTAAAAATCAAGAAAGGGCTAGAAGTTAGAAGACATAAAAGGAATCTCATTTTAAAATATATTATCTGAAATCCTAAAACTCAATGTCAATAACTTACTACATTACACACTCCTTCACTTACAGGTTTTTCTATGCCTGAAAAATGAGCTGCAGCAAACAAAACAAAGCCTGTTCTTTTGAAACAGAAATAAAAGTTTCTATATCAACAGGACGATATTTTTTAAGTCAAAAGTAATACTACTATCTCAAAACATCAATTGAATTAGCATTTTAAAAAGAACTAATCACAAAGTGCTTTAAGCAGTCAGAAATTTAGTGTCTCAACAAATGTTCAGCAACCTTTGATACTGTAGAAGTTCTTGAGCTTTGCCAAGCTTTGATGCATCATCTGTAAAAGATCATTTTTTCTTCCTACCTCATAGGAATATTGAAGAGTTTTGAAATCATGTATTTGAAAGAGCTGCATTATCATTCTATCAAAATAAATACAAGGGAAATAAAATCCCTTGCAATGTCTAATTTTTAAAGAAATACCTTAAAAAGGGCTTCCATAAATTATAATGCAGTTCATAAAACTACAATATTAAGAGGTAGACTTCTCTGATAATACCTACCAGAAAATAAGTTCAATTACTTCTAGTTCAACTTCTGGATCTCTTTCTTCTCCTTGTCGACTTCGAGTACTCTAAAATTTTTTAAAAAGGTGAATTAAAACAAACACAAACCTGGAAAAGTATTAAATTACAAAATGCAATGTCAAGCACTAAATTAATTTACTAAGCATATACAAGTATCAATTTTTAGGAAAAATAGTTGGAGAAAAAACAGCTGTGTCCAGTACTTATTTTCCTCTTATTAATGCTATATACAGAAAATTCATGTTGACATTAAGTTACAAAATTCATGCAAAAGAATCAGGTATTGAAACTGCAAAAGCAAAACAATGAAATAACATAAGCCAAGAACATATGGACACAGTACATTTTCCTTTAAAAGGCTCTACTGATTGAATATTAATTGAAACTCTTGATGCTCTCAAAATTAACAGAAAAACAGTAACCTTTACAAAAATCACAACATAAAGACATAAAGTCAAGTGCTCAATACTGATCTGTTTTACAATAAAACACAAAACATCTTAATACAAATGTTAAGGCTAACAATTTTACTTGACCAAATACCAAGGCAGTACCACAGGAGGATCTGGTAAAAGAAAATGAGGGTTCTAATCCTGGTTCTGCCACTTATAAGCATGTGCCCTTAAGTAAGACTCAGACACAGGTTCATTTAACTCCTTTAAACTGTATTTCCCTGATCTAAAAATAGGGCACTGTGTGCATTTAATTGCCTAATTTTCTGAATAATTGTAAAATTGAAAAAAAGAGAAAAATGTAAAGTTTCTCAGAAATCATACTATTATACAAGTGTTAAAAAAAAGCAATAATGTAACTTTTACTTTTTCCCCATTTCACTCTCTATGAAAAATAGCAAATCATCAAGGTCACACAGCTGAAGGATGCTTTCAACCTTTGGGATACTACCATTTACTAAGCTCATCAATTGTGTTCCAGACACTGTACCAGCTATTAAAGATACAAACATGACACTTTAGTTGCCTCCTTAGCGCAGTAGGCAGCGCGTCAGTCTCACAAATGTGACATTTCTTACCTTTAAGGAACTTAAAACTCTAGTGGGAGAAAAATCTTATTCCTAAAATAGCATACAAAAAATCTAAAACATTAGCAAAAAACTGAAAGAATTGAGAGGGTTAAACCTTCAGTACACTCAGCTCTCCATATCTGCAGGTCAGATCCCCCCAACTGCTAATCAAAAATATTCACAATGCCGGGCTCGGTGGCTCAGCCTGTAATCCTGCGCCTTTGGGAGGCTGAGGTGAGTGGATTGCCTGAGCCCGCAGGTTCGAGACCCGCCTGGGCAGTGAGACCTCATCTCTACAATAAATCAAAAAATCAGCCGGGCGTGGTAGGGCATGCCTGTAATTCCGGCTACTTGGTAGGCTGAGGCGGAAGGATCGCTGGAGCCTAGCAGGTCGAGGCTGCGATGGCCGGGAGCGGCCACTGCACTCCAGTCTGGGCAACAGAGTGAGACTCCAACTCAAAAAATATATATATATATATTCACAAAGCAAAAAATAAAAAAATAAAAAATACAACAATAAAAAATAACAAACATTTAAAAAATATAGATTAACAGCTATTCACATTGCATTTACATTGTATGAGGTATTATAAATAATCTATAAGTAATCTAGAGATGATTTAAAGTGTACAGGAGGATGTGAATAGGTTAAATGCAAATATGATGGCATTTTATATAAGAGGCTAAGTATACTTGAAAGTTGGTATTTGTGGGGGTCCAGGAACCAATGCTCCAAGGATACTAAGATGACTACTTGAAAATGACATGAATTTCACAGAACCTCCTCTAGTAGTCTTCAAATTCATTACGAAAAAGGTAAAGCATATAGATGGGTGGTTCTACATATACTAGCTACTTGTAATTAGCTAAAACTAACCTGACATTTAGAAGAGTTGCAAAACTACACCAAAGAAGAAAAGAAGCATACATACCTTAACTCTTCTTTGCATGTCATCCTCCACGTCTTTTAGCATGCCTAGAAAGAAAAAAAACAGCAAGTTTAAAAAGAAAACAAATCAAAATGTAAACCTTGTGAATTATCTTTATAAATGATTTTACCTGTAACTCGAAGATCTGTCACACTGTTAGCCATTTTAAATCCATAAGTCATTGACTGAAAATCTTCCTGTACAAAAAGGGAATAATTAAGCTCTTGAATAGTAGCAAAAACTTTGCTTATAGTTCTCTTACAAAATTACTATTTAATAAGAACATAGAAATGTAATGTCATCCTGCTTGCCTAAATACTGGTATAATACATCCA
>JAPVLO010002605.1:0-42761 GCA_027257055.1 Cephalopachus bancanus
AAGAACAGGAACACTTGGAAGGGTACATTCAGACTCAGCGTTATGATACCTGTTTGGAACACAGCTTCATTACTGAAGAGAGAATGATTATTCAGTGTAACTCCTTCCACCTCAATGACAATTTGCAGTATAAGTGTCACTAGGATACACCTGGGATAGCTGAAAGATATTAATTCTCACCGGGATTGCACAAAGTGAAGGTCCAAAGCCTCGCAGAAAAATATGGGTTGTCACTAGAGGATTCTGAGCTGTCTGGACCTGTAAAGAAAACACACTTTAGTTTTGGCAGCCACTGCAACAATTACTTTCATATGTAGACCTGACTAGATCCAAACCCACTTTCACAATAAGGACCTAGAAGAGATGGGGTGTGATCATTTAAAGAATAACAAACTTAAAAAAATTTTCAATAAAAGCATTCATGTGAACTTACATTTCAAATAACCTGAATAGGTACTTTGAAATATGTTGATTACACAGTAAGTTTATGGGTAACTATGAGAAATTGTCAACCTGGGTTTAAAAGGACATGTGCCATATTTCATTCTCACAAGCAATGAGTGAGACGTTCTCTTTCTCAACATCTTCTTTGCCATTGATAATATGAGTGCTGTGCATTACACTAAATGAAGTAGGTTAATAGTAGTACCTCATTGTTGTGGATATGTCCGTCTTCCTAATAAAAAATCAAATTGATTATTTTTTATATTTATTGATGAATGTAGTTTCTATTCTGGTATTTTCCACTTGTGTATTGTAATTTCATTTTTAAAAAATTATTCATTTGTAATTTAGTCTGAATATTGATGACAAAAGCAATTTGCAATATAAGCAGGGTGCAAGCATGCTCTCCAAATCTATGGCTCAATCTTTACATGCTTGTATATAATTTTTTTGTTTGTAAATAAAAAAAATCATTGAAAATTTGATAATTAATTACAGCATATGCACCACATCATATCAACTTTCTACAATTACAGCCCTAGACCCCCAACAGAGCTGGTATTTTTACTTGGTACTTAATGAATGGCTGCCAGGTAAAAACAAAGGCAAAACATGTTGGGAGCCAGCCACGGAGGCCCACTGAGCATTAGGGATCAGGAAGCGCCATGGGCCCTGAGGCCGCTAGGACATGTTCGGGAGCCGTGGACCCCGAGACTGCTAGGACGTGTTCGGGAGCCGTAGACCCCATTTTCCTCCCCCTTTTGTTATGCAGCACAAAAACAACCTAAAGGAACTCTACTGGCCTAAGCTGAAGGCTCTGTGACTTGTGACAGGCATAGCTCACTCTAGAAACCCATTGTTCCTGTCTCCCATAAACTGTGGTTTCTACTTAGGTATTAGATATAATTCAAATTCAGGTCACATTTGGGAGCCTTTTATACGGTACAAGCTTCTTTATAAGATTTAAAAGAATATTTGTAGAATTAGTATATACTTAGAGAGAGCTGTTTGCAGCTTTTCAATGGTGTAGATGATTATCAAGAGTGGCCCAGCACAGAGTTTGGGCTGGGCCACATTCCTGAGAGCCCAGCATGTACTTTGGACTGGGCTGCATTCTTTTGGGCTGGCTTTAGCTACAGTTAGTGTAAGGTCTTTTTTATACCTATTATAGAAATTGAATTTATTTTATTCATAGAAAGTATTGTAGAATAGGTCATGCTACAAATCATGTTAGTTCAAACATAATCAATCATAATATTTTTAGGTTTAATAAGAATATAGTTAACTTTAGAAATTTCATTGTCACCACTTTCTACTATCGAAGTTTTGGCCATAGTACATTTACAATTTACATTTAGGTTTTAGAAGCTTTGCTGCTGCTAATCAGCTTTATATATTAGAATTAAGAATTGGAAAACTTTCATAGAAATTAGGATAGATATATAGGACTTTGGAATAGCCATTTTGTTAAGAGATTGTAGTCTATTGTTCCAAAAGGTGGCCCACCGTGGACCTTGGACTGGGCCACATTCTTTAGGAAATTGGCTTAAGCTATAATTAAAAGCTTCCATAGCATTGTGTAAGTAGTAAAGTTTAAGATAGTCATCATGGGTTTTGTGTGAGCTTTAGAAGTTATTGCTTATCAGAACATCATTAGGCTAGTAGGGACTGTTGCAGTGCTTTTGAAGAGCATTAACTAGCAAAGGGAACAATAAGACAATCTTGGGGTTTGTCCCTCCTCACACCTAAGCATCTGGTGGGTGGGGGATGCCCCTCCTGCACCTGGCTTTGTGTTCACGTGAAAAACTTGTGAGACTGCCTGTGTAAAATTTGGGGATAAATACCTGCTGTAACTTTCAATAAATGGCTTCTGCTCATTTCACTGAACAGTTGTCCACTTTCTTTCTTTCTCTTTCTTCCTCTTTATATCTATCCTTCCATCTTTCTTTCTTTTAATATCTATCCCTGCAGATTCACCGATGCCACCACATCTTCCAAGGGACTCCCCCAAACTTGCAAGGGCTGGCCCCCTGCAAAAACACATTAACAAGCATCAGTAGGAGATTCAGGTATGTCAGTGAGGTTGGAATTACAAACCACGCAATTTAAAACAGCTGTAACTGGCTAGACATGATGGTTCATGCCTGTAATCTTAGCAACCTGGAAACCTAAGGGAAAATAATTGCTTGATCTCAGGAGTTTGAATCCAACCTGCACAATGTAGCCAGATTCCAACTCTTTAAATACAAATACAAAAAGATAAATGAAGTAGTATAATCAACATGCTAAGAGGTATAGTGAATAAAGCAGATAGCATGGAAGAACAGATGGGCAAGGTCAGTAAATATGTAAATTCTAATAAAGAATCAAAAATAGTAGAGATATAAAATTCTACAACAGAAATAAAGAATGTCTTCTGTGGGCTTATTTGTAGAATGGACACACCTGTGAAAAGAATCTGAAATTAAGAATATCTCAATGCAAAACTCCAAACTAAAAATTATAATAAAAATATGTAATTACCAGCAAATCCACACACACATAAACACAACCCACAAATAGAATACTAACTCCAAAAATTGTAAGGCAATTAAAAAATTATGGCCAAGTTGGGCTTGGTGGTTCAGCCTGTAATCCCAGCATTCTGGGAGGCCGAAATGAGTGGATTGCCTGAGCCCGTGGGTTTGTGACCTGCCCAGGCAACTTGGCGAGACCTTGTCTCTAAAATTAATGAAAAATTGGACAGGCTTGCTAGCACATGCCTGTAGTTCTGGCTACTTGAAAGGCTGAGGTGGAAGGATCGCTGGAGCCCAGCAGGTCGAGTATGGCCTGGCCAGGAGTGTGCCACTGAATTCCAGTCTGGATGACAGAATGAAAATCCATCTAAAAAAAAAAAAAAATATATATATATATATATATATATATATATATATAGTAAACACATTATGGGAAACTCAGAAAGAGAAGAGAAACCAAAAAACAAGAAGACATATTTAAAAAATAATAACTGAGAGCTTCCAAACAAATATTATGAAAAACCAAGCTACATATCTGTAAATTTCAGAGATGACCAAGAAAAATAAAAATCAGACATAGGTATCTCAGTTTAAGCAATCAAAAAAAAATAAATAACGAAAATATCTCTCCAAAAAATCTATGTGGGATAAATATTATATGTAGAGAATTAAAGATAATAATTGCATTTAACTTCGAATTCAGAAAACATAAAGTGAAAAAAGACCGTGAAATGAAGAATTTCATTAAAAAAAGTGGAATTCCTTAGCCTGTAAAATGACAAAATAAAAATATAGACTTTCTCATATAAACACATATGGAGGTAATATGTTTTCATTAGAACATCCTGCAAGAAATGTTAAAATAAGCTTTCAAAGAGAAGTAGCATTATATAGATTAGAAATGGAAGTACACAAAACATAAAATGTAGGAAACAGTTTTAGTTAAGGGTAAAAAAATTATTTTTCTCATTCTTAATACTAAAAAATCAGTTTCTTCAAAATAATCATAGCAAAAAAAAAAAGCAAATACATGTGTGTGTGTGTGTGTGTGTGTGTGTGTGCAATAATGATTGAAATAATATGGGATCAGGTAGGATGAAATGGAATACTTTGCATTTTCAAGGTACAGGCAATATCTCTAAAGGTGTATGGTGTTACTTAAGAATGAACTCTAATTATATGTAAATAAATTTTGCAAACTCTAGGGCAAACACCCCCAAGTTAAGAAAAATATATGACATAAATCTTAAAAATGAGATAAAGTGAAGGAATATATAAAGATAAAATGAAAACACAAAATGCAGGAAAAAAGATAAATGACAGAAAAATATACAATGACAAAAAAAGAATAAAAATAATAAGAATGAAGGAAATTTTTGAGATGTCTGTGATTAAATACATTGACCAATGTTATGAATTATTCGTATATCTGAGCAGAAAAAATGATTAAATACTTTAGAAATTAAATTTAAGGGGATAATTGATAAAAATTTCCCAAGTCTAGCGAGAGATTAAGATAACCAGGGGCAAGAAATTCTGTGAACTGCCAGCAAATACATAGGAAAAATAATGTTCCCTGTATGCCTAGATTTTCGAGGGTTTTTATCAAGAAAGAGTGCTGGATTTTATCAAAAGCTTTTTCTGCATCTAATGATATAATCATGTGGGTTTTTTTTTGACATCTGTTGATGTATTTAATTACATTTATTGTTTTACAAATGTTGAACCATTTGAGTTCCTTTGCATATAAAAAAGGGATTGGGAATAGTGGAAAACTGTCAGGGCAGGGAATGTGGGATTGGCAGTTGAGGGAAAATACCAGGGGAGGTAGGGTACACCTTATCAACAAGGGTACCTACATAATGAACATGTGTATACCTGAGGCTGAATTTTACCTCACATCTATAAAATAAAAAATAATATTATATTTGGATTTTCCACAAAATATAAAGTTTACTTACTTCAAGTATGACTACAATATTTTGAAAAGTGTTTTTATAATATTTTATTAAAAGACTATAGTCTCCTTTAAAAATTAAATAAATGACAGAGATTGACAAAATATAATTTATTCACAAGAAACTCACATCACCCATAAAACACAACTAGACTGAAAGTAATGCAGCATAAAAAGGCATTCTATGTCATCAGAAACCATAACTGAGGAGCAATACTTATGAAAAACATATTTTAAAAATTTAAAATAAGTAAAAGTGAAACACAACACACTAAAAACTTTGGAATATAGCAGACACAGTGCTAAGTGCAAAGTTTATAGTATTAAGTGCTTATGATAAAATAGTAAAAAGATTCTAAATTAGCAACATAATGTCATGCTCAAAATACTAGAAAATTAAATAAGACCAAACTACATTTTAGAAGAAAATACAAATAACAAATAGAGATAATAAGATAAAATGAAGATATAAACATATAAAAATGAACAAAATTAAAGGTTACTTATATAAAAACATAAATACAATTGTTAAACCACTAACTAGACTAAGAAAGAAATGAAAAACTTATATATCTAATTATACACAATCACAATTTAAAAATGATATATTACACTTGATACAAAAGAAATAGAAAGGATAATCAGAAACTATGATTGTATACCCAAAAACTAGGTAGCTTAAATAAATGAATTAATTCATAGACCTATGCAACATCCTGAGATTGAACCAGCAATAAATAGATGCTTTGAAAGATCAATAATGAATTGTGAGATTGAATCAATAATAAAAATAATGTGAACAAATCAAAACGAGAAACGAACATGGAGATGGATTCATAATTGAATTGTACCAAACACAGAAGACGAGCTACTACTAATATTCCTGAAACAATTCCATTCACTCTAGGCGGAAATTCTCTATATTTTATAATGCAAGGCCTGTACCAACCTAATAATAAAACCAGACAAGGACATAACACAAACGTTAAACCACAGACTAATATCCTTGATGAACATAGATCTGAAAATTCTAAACAAATTACTAGTAAATTGAATCCAACAGTACATCAAATAGAAAATGCAGCAGGAACAGATATGTTTTATCCTAGGAAAGCAAGTATATTTTACAATACACAAATCAATAAATGGAACCCATCACATAAAAATAATTAAGAAGAAAAAGCTTGAAATTATCTCAAAATATTACAGGAATTATTCAATAAAATTCATAAGTTTTTATTATAAAAATCAACACATTTATTGCTAAAGAATTCAAAATGCAATCAACGTTATACATTAAAAACCCAGATTGACTATCATAATGGGAAAATGTTAGATAATGTTCTCTAAAAGTTGGAATATGACAGGGATGCATGCTGTCACCACGTTCAGTCCACATAATTCTGGAATCTTAAAAGGAGCAATCAGTAGCAAAAAGAAAGAAAGAAAGAAAGAACAAAAAATAAAATAAAAACCTAAAAGGCCTCCAAATTGAAAAGGAGAAAGTAAAACTAGCCATATTCATTGAGGATATAATCTTGTACCAAAAAAAGTAAAATTGAAGAATGAAACAATAACCCTCTTAGATTTGATAAATGAATTCAGCAATGTATTTCAGGATACCAAATTCATGTGACAAGATTATTAGGATTTTTATAGATCGGTAACAATCCACCTGAGAGCCAATTAAAGGAGGCCGCCCCATTAACAATAGATACAAACAATACAATATGTCAAAATACACTTAACTAAGAAAGTGAAAGATATCTATGAAAATAACTACAAACCATTGATGAAATACACTGTAGATAACAAATAGAAACTATCCCATGCTCATGTATTGGAAGAATGACTCATCAGTACAATGACACTACTGCCCAAAGTATCTGTAAATTCAATGCAATCTCTAACAAAATACCAACATTATTTTTCACAGAACTTATAAAATTCCATAAATTCATATGGAATTATATATAGCCAATGTGATGACAAGCAAAAATAGTAAAGTCAAAATTATGACATTACGTGTTGTCAAGCTAAACCACTATTTTACAGTAATCAACAGAACATGGTATTGGTACAATTCAGCATACATAGATCAATCAAACAGATTAGAGAAACCAGAAATAAAGTTACATACTTACAACTAAGTGATCTTCAATGTAGTCAACAAAATTATACATAAAGCCTCTACCAACAATTGCAGGAAAGAAGAGAAACACTTCAGCAAATAGTGTGGGAAAAACTGTCAGGTCTTAGGCAGGAGACTTAAACAGGACATATACTTATCACCTACCTATCAACATACACAAAATAAACTCTAAATGGATCAAAGTCCCAAATGTGAAGCCTCAAATTTTAAGTATCCTAGAAGCAAGCATAGGAAACACCTTTAGAGAAATAGGCAGCTAATTATTGATCAGCTGTCCAGAGGTGAATGCCACAAAGATGAGATAGAAAAAGGAAACCTCATCAAACTGAAAAGCTTCTGCAAATAAAGGGAAGCCATCAAAAGACCTCACAGTACGGGAAAAATATTTTTCAACTCTTAACCTGACAAAGGCTTAACATTCAGGGTCTAGAAGGAACTCAAACGTGCCAAAAGGAGGCTAAAAATAAAAGCCCTATTAAAAATGGGGAAATATGTGAATACATATTTTTCATAAGAAGACATACATCCATCCAACAGATACCTGAATAAATGCTCAGTCTCACTAATCATCAAAAAATGCAAATTGAATCCACACCTTACTTCAGTCAGGATGGCCATCATCAAAAAATCGAAAAACATCAGATGCTGGAGTGGATGTGGAGAAAAGGGAATATTTCTATGCTGCTCTTGGAAAGTTAAACTAGTATAACCTCTATTGAAGATAGTATGGTGAATTCAATGAGAACTAAAACTTGACTTTCCATATGACCCAGCAATTCCTCTTCTGAGAATATATCCAAAGGAGCTCAAATCACTCTACAGAAAAGATACCTGCACACGTATGTTTATGGCAACATTATTCACAATAGCAAAAACATTGATCCAACTGTACTGCAAATTGAAAGTGTACTGAATAAAGAAAATGTGGTATAGTTATTTGTTGAAGTATTATGCAACCCTAGAGAAAAACACAATTATGAACTTTGCAGCAACTTTGATGGAATTAGAGTCTATAATACTGAATGATTTATCACAGAAACAAAGAAATGAGTATCACATATTCTCACTCATAAGTGAACCCTGAACATTTACCATAATACTAGAAGAAAGGAATTCACAGCAGTGGGACACTGCAAAGGGAGGGACGGGGGACACATAATGTCAATAGGTACAAAACTTTACATGTATGTTGATCACTTATTTACTAAATATTACTCCACATCTTTAAGTAGAAACACACACAGGCACACACAAACACACACACAGGGAAAAACACACTGTATTTATTAATAGATAGAAATAATTGTTTGCCATGTGCATAAAATAAAAAATTTACACATCTTCCATTATACAAACACTAACTCAAGAGGAGGCATATAACTAAAAGTAATACCTAGAACTATAAAATTATTTGACAAATATCTAAGAAAAGCATCTTTAGACATTAGTGTAGGAAAAAAATTGACAGAATACAGTCATGAAGGCCTTCAATTTTGTACAAAATAATAAAAAAGACTTCTGCATGTGCCATACACGCATCCTTTGTTTGATTAAGTGAATTTGTCTGCAGCAGAATATTATTTAAAAAAAAAAAAAGATCAGACATTGACCTGGCAACATACCACCTGTTTGCGTGCCTTTTTCATCCGTAAACTGATAATACAAGGATCAACTGAGCATGGTCATATTGATAGATTTCATAATCTAATAACTATGAGTGCTAATAATAATACAAATGGGCAAAGCCAAGGCCAACATCAACTTTATTGTAGAGTATTGCTGAATGTAGACTAAAAATGAAGAATTGAAAGTGGTATGCAATTGTTGTCCCATTTTTGAATTTTTCAGACAATACAATACAAAAGAGGTTACAAAATGCAACAATAAAAATACAGGGGAAGGCATGGATTGGGACAGGCGGCACCAATATGTAAATGAAAACCCAGCTTCTTTCTGGGTCTGCTCCTAAGCAACTTCTCCAGAGACCTCTGGTGTCCCGAGTGCCCCCTGCAGGGTGGTTTGTGTCTGAACTCACATTGATTTCTCCTCTCATTATCTCATGCACTGTAAAACAAAGTCATGTCTACAGCTCCCAGGTTGATCATATTAAGAAAAGCTATGTTTGTAAAATTTTAGGACTGGTGTAAGTGATTGTAAATCTGTGTACTGATGAAAAATATAATTTTCTCCAGTTGGATTACTCGTTGTTGCCAACTATTCCAGTTCCCACCTCAGATTCTTCTGAAAACAACTCACATTGTAGTAAGTGAAGGTGAATCCACAGGCTTTGTAGGAGACACTCAGATAATCCAAAGAATGTCTCATTTCTACCCCTGACTTTAAAATCTGAACTTCACATAGGACTCCTGCAAAAAGAGAGGGGCATGCTTAGAACAGCCCCAAGTAGAGTAATCATAGGTGATCCTGGTGCAGAGGAAACATTAACTTTGAGCATAATGAGAAGGAAGCCCAGATCAGTGCAGACCCCATGTTGTGGACCCTGGGAAGTAAACATAAACAGGGACTCCTCATCATGACATGTAGAGGAAGGAGAGAAGAGCTACTCAAATGCAGGAACGGGCTGTGTCTGCATGTCTTGCACCATGTGGACAGGTGTACACTGCCAGCTAGTCCCTGCTCTGACTCTGGAATCCCTGGAGGGGTGGGTAAAAGGGCTTCAGGGATTAGATGATCAGGGAGACTTTGCTCATTTGCCCACTGTGGAAACAGTATGAATCTTGTGTCAACTCATATCACCAATGAATTCAGTAAGACACATAGAAACTTGAACATAAAAAATAAATTTTCAATTCCATTCTGTTCTTTGATCAGTGCTAAATCCATTGTCCTCTCTAAGTAGAAAATGAATAATAAGATCAACGTCTGTGTATCTAGAGGTGGAGTCCACCATTCCAAGTGCCATGAACTATGGCTGTCTCTTTATTCTTCAATATCCTAGGATCAGCTCACCCAAGATGTCTCTCTTCACGTCCCCTGGGAAGTATGGGAATTGGGTGGAGAAGGTGAATTGTGACTTGGAGAAGAATCTGAATACTCCTACTGACAATGTTGTGACCTACCCTTGGTGCTGTTACTGTTGTCACTTTTCATGTTGGTATGATTGTTCCTAGGCATAGTGAGTCTCTATGACACCTTGAGACAAGTCACCTGGAAAGATCTTCAGAAGTAATAGAATTACTAATAAGATCAATTCAGAGGTCACTGTGAATAGAACATTCAAGTACTCAACATAATTTTTATTTTAGAAACAGAAAAATGTGTCACAAATGTAAGGAATTGTAGATCTACATGTTTGATTAACATAGATTTAAAAACTTTAAAAATTGCAATAAATTGAATATAAATATGTTGTTTATGTAGATAACATTAAAAGGTTTCAACTCAAAATTCAATAAAGTAGCTCAACTATGTAAAATTATGATAATTATACAATAACAAGCAGACTTGATTAATCAAATTAATAAAATGTGTATATAAAGGAAGCCAGAATTAATGATATGTGATTGAATCATCCCATGAGGACGTGAGTGAGAGAAGAAAGGCCACTATTCCACGTTCTTAATAAGGTAGGAGGAATACAAACAAATATTTGAAAAATAAACTCTTGGAACTTCCACAAAGATGGCAATGGGGCAGTTTGGTCTGCGAGAACTTCTGCAAAAGACAACACACATGCAGGGCTCAGTGGCTCAGGCTGTAATCCCACAGTTTTGGGAGGCTTAGGTGAGTGAATTGTCTGAGCCCGTGGGTTCAAGACCTTCCTGGGCAACATGGCAAAACCTCATCGCTACAATAAATCAAAAATGAGCCAAGCGTGGTAGTGCGTATCTGTAGTTACAGCTACTTGGAAGTCTGAGGCAGAAGGATCACTGGATCCCAGCAGGTCGAGGCTGTGGTGGCCGGAGCAGCCACTGCACTCCAGTCTGAGTAACAGAGTGAGACTCCAACACAAAAAAAAAAAAAAAAAAAAAACAGCACACATAAAGACTCTAGCTCTCTCCTGGGGGCTGCAGATCTCATTGTCAGCAGTCTGATATTCACAAAGAGCTCAGCCGCAGTCACTGCTCAAACATCATGGTGGTCTGGACAGACACTGCAGCTGCAGATGCCATCATGGCATAACCCTGCCTATAAATATGGTGACCCACCACTTCAGATGGTGAGACCCCCACAAGCACAATCTACTGAGATCGCCTCTGCTGCTATTGCCACTATCACACCCACCCCTCACCCAGAGCCAGGCTCATGGAGCTCCTTCCATTTACCATGAGGTGGTTGCTGCCACTGTCACTACCATTGCCAGTTCTCTCCTATTCTGGGTGCCCTCCGACTTTCACCCTGCCGCGTTGTGTTGACTTGCAGGTTGCAGCAGCTGCAGATAAATATCAACTGGAGCTGTGAGATACTACCACCTGCTGGAGATCCAAGGTAAGAACATCACCATGGGAAAGACAAAAGCCATTCTCCCTTGATAAATAGACACAGGAGAGATCTGAGTCATAGACTGGGCAGGGAGCCCAGATCTGAACTGCACTTCACAGCAGGCCAGGGACAACTGACCCTAACTGGGAACAAATTGACCAGCCTGCAAAGACAGCTATAAATCCGAGATGAAAGGACATTGGACTTAAAGGAAAAGTTTTGGAGTGTGTTTGGTTGGTTCTGTTAATGTACTAACTTTATTCTATTTCCTTTGTTTTGTTCTTTTTTATTTTTATTTCTTTGTAAACCCCATCTTTGTATAGAGGAATAGTACACTAATAAGGAGGTTGGTTAGCATGTACATTAGCATCATTGTATGTTTTAGTTTTTTGTATGCTTGTTGGTTGGTTTGTAATTGTGGTTATTGTTTTCATTTTTTCCAGCCTTTGTTTCTTTTTTCATTTGTTACATGGTATGCTCATCTGTTTTCCACCTTACACCTCTCTCTCTCCACTGTCCTCTTCCCCTTACTGCCAGCTCCATTCTCTTTCCTCTGTTAACCTCATTTTGCTTTCAGGGAGTAAACCTACCACCCCTCTTCAGGGACATATTCCAAGGCAGTGGGAAGTGGGTTTCAGATTATCTATACACCTGTCGGCAGATACCAGGATTTGCAGATAAATTTTGAATCACAGATCCCCCTTAAGTAAATCTCAAAACTGCAAAAAGGACCGTCCCCAACCTAAAGTCTATCTCCAGAATTGAACAAAGCAAGAGGATATACATAAGAAAGAATACAAGTTTGAACAAACAGAGGTAAAAGCAACACTTCCACCAATGAATAACATAAATAAAGAATATGAGGAAGGGGAGGGAAAAAAAGTAGGGAGAAAAAATCTGCACAAATGAAAAAACAAAAGAAGTATATAAGTGTCACAGAGACCCCTGGCAGGTCAGGCAATGAGAAAACTGACTTCGGAACACAAACAATGAAGAGTTTCCAGAATGACTGGTCACATGCAAGAAACTCAGACATCAAGACATTAATAGATAAAATAGAAAAAAATTGAGGACAGACAAGAGGAAAATAGGAAGGAGCTGATGACAGAAATAACAGCAGTAAAGAATACTGTGATGGAAATAGATAACAAACTAATAAGCATGAAAAGCAGAATTAGCCAAGCAGAAGAAAGAATCTCAGAACTTGAAGAAGAAAATACGAAAATAACCCAAACTGTCAAAAAGCATAGAAAAGAAACTTAAAAAGATACAACAAAACCTTCAAGACATGCATAATTAATTCAAGTGACCAAACCTAAGTGTCACTGGCCATCTGGGGGCAGAGAGAGAGAGAGAGAGAGAGACAGAGATCACACTGGAACAAACATTTTATGAAATCATTCAAGAAAACTTCCCTCATCTCATCAGTGATGCAAAAATTCAAACACAAGAAGTTCAGAGAACCCCTGCAAGGCAAAAAGTGAGAAGACTAAGTCCCAGACACATAACAATTCGCCTAAACAAAGTAGGTATAAAAGAAAAAAATTCTAAAAGCAGCAAGAGAAAAACGTCATACTACCTACCAGGGAAGACCAATTAGAATAGCAGCAGATTTATCTACAGAAACCCTCCAGGCTAGCACAGGGTGGAGTCCTATCTTCAAAATTCTAAAAGATAAACAATTTCAACCAAGAATAAACTACCCAGCCAAGTTAAGCTTCATCAGTGAGGGAGACTTGTAATCTTTCCCAGATATCCAATTCCTAAGAACCTACGCTACCACCAGACCACCTCAAGAAACACTTTAGAAAGTATTGAACACAGAAGAAATGTAAAAAAGAACAGCAACATTCTTCACAAGAGTACAGGCAAAAGACTAAAAGTACACCTGAACCAACTTCAAAACCAAGACAATAAACAAACAGGAACAACACCAACAACTCTGTAAGAACCTTCTGATAGGGATCAACTCTCACATTTCAATAATTAGCCTGAATGTGAGTGGACTAAATGCACCACTGAAAAGACACAGAATGGCAAAATGGATAAAATATAACCAGGCAACAATTTATTGCCTTCAAGAGACTCACCTCACTTGAAAGGACATTCACAGACTCAAAGTAAGAAGATGGAAAACAAATTTTCAGATGAACAGACCAAAAATAAAAGGAGGAGTCACGATCTTAATCTCAGAAAAAATACCCTTTAAGCTATCAAAAATTTAAAAAGATACAGTAGGCCAGTACATGATGATAAAAGATTCAATTCATCAACGAGAAATATTCATCCTAATCATATATGCACCCAACATAGGAGCACCAACATTCATAAAGCAGCCACTAGGTAAACTCAAAAAGATATTGACTCTAACACTGTCATAGCTGGGGACTTCAATACCGCACTCACTACCCTATACAGATGATCAGGCCAGAAAATCAGCAATGAGATTCAAAACCTCAATGTGACTCTTGACCAAATGGACTTAATTGTTACCTACAGAACACTCCATCCAATGACAACAGAATATATATTCTTCTCATTACCACAGGGAACATACTCTATGATGCTGACCATAAATCAAGTGTAAGCTAACCTAAAAAGATTGAAATTTTGCCATTCACCTTCTCAGACCACAGTGGAATAAAAATAAACTTCAACACCAAGAACGTTACCCAAAACCCACAAAGACATGGACATTAAACAGCATGATGCTAGGTCAATGATGAAATCAAACCAGAGATTAAAAGATACCTGGAAACAAATGAAAAGGAAAAACACCTTACCAAATTCTCTGGGATGCCATGAAAGTTGTATAAAAGAGGGGAATTCATATCTCTACAAACCCCCATGATGACAATTGAAGAATCACAAATTAACAGCCTATTAGTCACCTAAGGATGCTGGAAAAGCAAGACAACCAAAATCCTAACATCAGCAGAAGAATCCAGATCACCAAAATTAAAGCCCAAACTGTGACTTAGAAGACAAAAAAGTAATAAAAAGATCAATAAAAAAGGTGGATCTTTCAAAGGATAAACAAGATCGATGGTCCCCCAGCTAGACTCACCAAGAAATAGAGAAAAAGCGCAAATAAACACAATCAAAAACACAAAAGATGAAGTCACATCTGACCCTGAAGAAATACAAAAGATCATTAGAGACTACTATGTACACTTGTATGGAAACAAACATGAAAACCTTAAGGAAAAGGAGGATTTTCTGACATCACAACCTCCCTAGGTTGAAACAAGAAGAAATATAGACCTTAAATAGACCAATAACAATCAAGGAAATTGACTATGTCATAAGAAAACTACCTTCAAAAAATACCCTGGGCCAGATGGCTTTCCAGAAGAATTCAATAAGACATTTAAGGAGGAGCTGATACCAATACTACTGATAGTATTCCAGGCGATTGAGAAAGATGGAACTCTCCCCAAATCATTTTATGAAGCTAACATCACATTAATACACATGCCAGGCAAAGATGTAACAAAGAAAGAGTACTACAGACCAATATCTTTGATGAACATAGATGCCAAAATTCTTGACAAGATACTAGCATACCAGATTCAACAACACGTCTCAAAAGCATTCATCATGACCAAGTAGTCTTCATCACTGTGATGTAAGGATACACCTGTTCAACTTCGCACTACAGTAAATGTAATTAAATACAGTAATGTATTTAAATAACAGTAAATGTAATTAAATACATCAACAGATGTCAGAACAAAAACTTCATGATTATATCATTAGATGCAGAAAAAGCCTTCGATGAAATCCAGCACCCCTTCTTGATAAAAAAAAAACTCAAAACATCTAGGCATGCATGGAACAAACCTCAAAATAGTAAAAGCCATCTACAAGAAACCCACAGCTAGCAAACTCCTCAACAGTAAAAAATTGGAACCATTTTCCCTGAAAACTGGAACAAGAAAAGGATGATCACTTTCTCCCCTCTGGTTCAATATAGTATTGGAAGTCTGGGCTAGAGCAATCACAGAAGAGAAGGTGACCAGGGGTATCCAAATAGGAAAAGAGGAAGTCAAGTTGTCTCTCTTTGCAGACGACATGATTGTGTACCTTGAAAACTTAAGAGAATCTGTCAAAAGCCTCCTTTCACTGATAAAGGACTTTGGCAAAGTCTCAGGGTATAAAATAAATATGCAAAGAAAATCACATTTCTTTACACCAACAATAAAATAACAGAAACCCAAATAAAAAGCAGAATTCCATTCACAGTAGCCACACACACACAAAAAGAAATACTTTGGCATCTTCCTAACCAGAGACGTGAAAGAAATTTACAATGAAAACAACAAAACACTGCTCAAAGAAATCAAAGATAACGCAAACAAGTGGAAAAGTATCTCATACTCATGGGTTGGAAAAATCAACATTGTGAAGTTGCCCATCTTACCTAAGTTATTCTACAGATTTAATGCAATAGCCATCAAATTACCAGCAACATTCTTCTCAAAACTAGAAAAATAAAACAGTAATTCATATGGAAACATAACCATGTATATCCAAGAACAATCCTCAGCAAAACAAAAACAAAAACAAAACAAACACACAAACAACAACAACAACAAAAACAAAGCAGGAGGTATCACATTATCAGACTTTAAACTTTACTATAAAGCTACAATAGCCAAACTCAGTTAGTATTGTTACAGGAGCAGGCATATTGACCAATAAAAAAGAATTGAGATTCCAGAAGTAAAACCTCAATTTCTCAACCAACACATCTTCGACAAAGACTCCACCACTTACCACTGGGGAAAGGAGAACCTATTCAGTAAATGGTGGTTGGAAAACGGACTGACCACATGCAGAAGCTTCAAACAAGACCCTTATCTACACCCATACACGAAAATTAACTCTAAATGGATCAGAGACGTAAATGTAAAACCTCAAACCATAAGAATCCTAGAAAATGCAAGACACACCCTTATGGTAATTGGAAATGGCATCCAATTTCTGAAGCAAACCTGAAATGCACCAGCCATAAGAGATAATATAGATAAGTGGGACCTTGTTCACCTGACAAGCTTCTGCAAAGCCAAAGAAACAATCAAGAGAGCAGGGAGAGAGGCCACAGACTTGGAAAAAAATATTTGCCAACTTCATGTCTGTCAAAGGCCTAACATCTTGGATCTTCAAGGAACTCAAATGTGCTGAAAAGAAAACAAACAAACAAAAAAAAAAACATTACAAAGTGAGCAAAAGATATGAACAGACACTACTCAAAAGAAGTCATACAAGTGGCCAACAGACACATGAAGAAATGTTCACCTCACTAATCATCAAGGAGATGCAAATTAAAACTACACTGAGATACCACCTAACTCCAGTCATAATGGCCATTATCAATAACTCAAAACATAACAGATTCAGGAGAGGATATGTTGATAAGGGAACAGTTCTATACTGTTGGTGGGAATGTAAACTAGTGCAACCTCTGTGGAAAGCAGTGTGACGATTCCTAATACCTCTAAATATCGACCACCCATATGACGCTGCAATCCCCCTATTGGGAATACACCCTGAAGACCTCAAATCACTCGATAAAAAAGATACCTGCACTGGGATGTTTACCACAGCATTGTTCACAATAGCAAGAATCTGTAACCAACCATGCTGTCCTTCAAAACGGAATTGGGTCAATTTAATGCAGTATATATGCACAATGGAATACTACGCAGTCATAAAAAAGAACAAAATCATGAATTTCGCACCAGCCTGGATGGAACTAAAATCTACAATAGTGGGATTAATGGTAGTCAATAAGTGTCTGGGGACGGGGGATTACCCCAATCAACATGGGTGCCTGAATGATGCATATATGAATGCCTAAACCTCAACTGTACCCGACAATTTTAAAATAAAAATTATATACCTAAAAAGAAAAGAAAAATAAACTCTTGTTCAGTTGTGATAGGTCTGTGTTCACTCTAAAATATTATAATAAATATGTAATAATTAAATTAGCACTTTGGTAATATCATCTACTAAACAGTAAAAAACAATGAATACTTAGTGTATTTCTATATTTCAGGTTTAAAAAAATCATAAATCTTAGGCCAACTTAACACCGTTTCCAAAAATTTGAATCATCAAATACATAAAAGAAATATAAAATGGATTTTTAAAGCTCTCCTCTTAGAACTTTAAATACTATTGAGATAAATAAAATGGTGCAGGCTCTAATAAAGGAAAATGAGATCATGCAATCCTTACAGACCCTTAATGCCCTCCTCTGTATCTGGTGTCTACCATGGAAGCTATATCCTTTCATAGGTTTTGGTGAGATCATTTATCATCTACATGCCAAGTGCCACCACTTGAGGAGTGGGCAATGGTGCTCCCTCAGTGTACAGAAAAAAAAATGTGCTTGTATGTATGTTTTAACCAGGTTTAGTGAGGAATATTTACATATACAAAATATTATCTGTGGATGGATGTTTTTTATGAATTTGGACTCTTTATTATGGTAAAGAATTTCTCAGGATGAGGCTCAGCAATACTGGCATTTGGATCAGAGAATTTTTTTTATTGAGGGTGGAAAGTTGTTAACTATAGGTCATTTGTCAAGGTTATTGGACTCTAACAATTGAGTGCCAGAGCTGACCCCTTAAAAAGTTAAAGAACCCAACCTTTTTCTAATCATTGCCTAATTTTCTCTGAGCATGTGTGTGTGGAGGGAAAACTCCAGTAGTATATGGAAACCAATAAGGGCACGTTCAACTTTGCCCAGATAGCTCATTCAAAAGGTAATGCATGGGTCAGGATTGATAATCAGGAAGAGAAGACATAGAGACACATTTGAATGGAGAAGTTCACTTGAAATTCATCAGTAGAATCATGTGAGTCATTAAGTGACCATAAACTTGACAAGTGGCACCATACATCATTGTATATTATAAGGCCATGTATCATCAGAAAGTATTACTTTGCATTATATACTGAGGCAGAGGGGAAATGACAGATAATTATAAATTACAGTTAAACTATATAATGTTTGGAGAGAAGATACATCAGTAAAATCATTGCATGGAGGTCCCAGGAAAGGAGATGGCTGGCATTAGACCACAGCTTCAGAGAGAAAACCCATACAATATTTCCTTTTCACCTGGATCCAAGTTTCTCCCCTCCACTCTCTGGGTTCTTATCACCTTGAGTACATCTGATTGCCTGCTTCTGGTTCTGCGGGCCCCCAACAAAGCATCCCCAATCCCTTACTGGATAGTTGGAGTAAGGGCTTACAGGTCAGTCTCTCTCATACAATAATACACAACTGTGTCCTCAGCTCTCTAACTGTTCATTTGCAGATAACAGCATATATTTGATGTTTTCTCTGGAGATGGTAAATTGGCCCCTCAAGGAGATTGCAAGCTTTGTGCTATCACCATGATTACTAATGCATGAGACCAACGACAGCCCTTTTCCTGGAATCTGGTGGACCTAATTCATGTCTTAGTTGCTGAAGGTGAATTTAGGGGTTGCACAGGAGACTCTCAACCCTGTAATTGGAGCATTCCTCCTCCAGACTTCATCAGGTACATCTTACACAGTACACCTGCAAAAACAGAGACATCCTGGTTGGAAATTCCAACACATATTCACTGTTTCTCTCACTCACATCCTCTCACACACTCAATAGCTCTAGTCGCCATGAACCACCTTCTAAAAGAGCAACAAGAAAAAAAAAATACCTGAGCCCAATCTCCATGGTGATTGCTTGTTTTTAGTTCTGATCATTGAATGGAAACACCTGGGAATCCCAGGTCTGGGACTCCTCTGCCGGGTCAGGGTAGGTCTGGTTTTCATCAGCAGCATGGGGGCCCTATTTGCACACCCTCTTCTATATAGCAAGCTCTGGGGTGTGACTCCTCAGAGAAGACAGTGTTGTTAGCAGATGTGAAGGTTCGCATAGTACTTTTGTGAAACTAGTAGCATTTGGGAAAATGTAATTTTTCCTTCCCATTCTTAGGCACACACTTATTTTCGTCATGTTACTATAGATTAGTTTTAATCTTCTGTAACTTATGGAAATAGAGTCTTAGAGTATGAACTTTTATTAATTTGGTTTATTGTACCCAGTACACATGCTAGTGAATGCAACCATGCAATTTTTGGAAACATACAAATTAATCAATTCACCACCATTTAAATATGCATTATTCTAATGAGTATTTGGATATTTGAATACTTTCTGGAATCGACTTGTAACAAATACATAAAATGAGTACTAATCTTGTAGATGCTGAGAAACATGTTGCTCTAATTCTTATACCAACCATAAGAAATAAGCAGACCAAATGCAAAACAGCTAAGTTTCTTCAATCCTTATGGTCACTGATGTAATACAAACAACCCTGAATTCTGGAGAGAGAAAGGCACATAAAGGATAGGAGTGTTAGTTGATCTGGGAAAGATGCTGTGACATGACATGCAATCTAATACAAGGGACATAAAATATTTATTGAATTACTTGAAACTGAATGTGGTTAATATGTTGTAATGTGATATTCTCAGGGTCCACATACTCAGGGGTATTCCTATTTTCTTTCAAGTATTTCTCTCCATGATGACAAGGCACTTCCTCCCACCTGATAGATGTGTATTAGTAAGTGAAAAGACTGAAATACATCCAGAACCACCTCTCCTCTCACCACTACTGAACTAATCTGTAAGGCCTTGCCACCAAAAGTAGTATACCATTGACATTGTTGAAACCCCACAGGAATTAGAATGAGAACAGAATTCCCCAGCAAGGTTCCACTCAAAGCCACCTCCCCTGTCTTTCATGTGGGATTAAAACATTCATCTTCGGGGAAGCATTGCAAGTCTAGAAGGTAATAGCACCAGTGGATCATGAGGATGATAAGATAGATGAACTGTAAAACACTAGTGGAGACTGAGGTCTAAGTCCCAAGCCTGTGTGAGGATATGTGTCCCTGACAAATCCCTGAACCCTGTGTAGACAGAGATTCTCTAATGGAAGAATGAGCATTTCAAGACACATTTCTCAAGACACATTTCTCATTGTGACTTACATTCAATTAGTTTGAGACCACCTGGATTACCCGGGAACTTCAATGTCTGTGACTATGAGAAGGAGCCTGACCTAAACCAGGTCCCACCAAGCACAAGCACAGCCCATTGGTACTCTGAAAGAGTGATGACTGGCAATCCCACCTGGGTGTCAAGCAAGATTCATGGTGATCTGTGTAACATACTGTTCACTCTTTAAAAACATATATTTATTTTACTATTTTTATTATACAGTTATGGGGTGCAATTCAGTGTTAGGTATACAAATGTTGATTATGCAGGCACCCTTGTTGATGAGGTATGCCCCTCCCTCCTCTAGCAGTTTCACTCGACTGCCATTTCCACCCACCAACAGTTTCCCGCTATTGTCAATTGCTTTCTTATAGTATTATACTTGTTCAAGGTAATCTTAGGAATGAGAAAATATGGCACTCTGTTCTTTGTTTCTGTGATACATCACTGAGTATGATCGATTCTAAATCCATCCAAGTTGCTGCAGAGTCCATTTGTTTGTCATTCTTTATGACTGCATAATATTCAGTTTTCCACACATCTGTCTGGGAGTCTTGAACTCCCACTCTCTTTAACAGAAAAACTCAGACTATTCCTCTGTTGTGTGATTAGGGTGGAGTTTTTCATCTCACTGACAGTACTAATATTTTTATTTTTCTTGGTGAACTTACAGCAACCAAAATAAATGCCAAGGAATGTTTTATGTGCATTTGAGTTTTATTTTAAACTGAATGTATCAGACATTGTTACAGTACTTACATAATAACTGCAGTTCACATCCATAGATCCTCAATTTGTCTACTGATTTCTGATCCACATAGCTTGTGGACCTGTCACAATCTCTAATCCACCACAGTCCTGTCACATGCCCATCCCAGGCAATGTTAATAGTCTAAAACTGGAAACTTTAGTTCTGGAAATAAAGCTTATTTCAGAATTCTGCTGTTACTGAATTGATATTGATATTCTTTTTTTTTTTTTTTTTTTGAGTTGGAGTCTCACTCTGTAGCCCAGACTGGAGTGCAGTGACCGCTTCCAGCCACCGCAGCCTCGACCTGCTGGGCTCCGGCGATCCTTCCACCTCAGCCTTCCAAGTAGCCGGAATTACAGGCATGCGCTACCACGCCCAGCTGATTTTTTTATTTATTGTAGAGATGAGGTCTTACTGCCCAGGCGGGTCTCGAACCCGCGGGCTCAGGCAATCCACTCACCTCAGCCTCCCAAAGGTGTGGGATTACAGCCACCGAGCCCGGCTCTGAATTGATATTCTTACTAAGTATCTACAGTATTAGGATTACACTTCCTGTAAATCTTTCTCATCGCCTTACTGAGTTGTTGTGGGAAAACCATTATGGAAGAGGTTCAAGCACTAGGACACCTAAGACAAAGTAGGAAAAGGACTAGTCATTGGGGCATAAATTATACATGATGCCTAGTCACAGGGGCACACAATATGGAGGAATCTTAATCACATGAATGCCAATCACAAAGGAAGGTCAGTCATTTAGGAACCTATTATGAAGGGGAACCAGGAAGCTGGACACACATCACAGAGAAGTGTTACTCAATGGGTCAACCATTATGGAGGAGGACCAATAACTGGGGCACCAATTACAGAAGAAGCCCATACACTGGGGCTCCAAAATGGAGGGGAAGCAGTCACTACTGAACTCATTATGGAGGAAGGCCAGTTACTGGGGCACCGATAACAAAGGAGAGTCAGTCACTGGAGAATCAACCATGGGAGGAAGAGTCACTCTGGCACCCATCACAGAAGAGGATTAGTAACTAAGCATTCATTATGGAAGAGACAAATTTATTGGGAAAACCATCAAAGAGTCAGTCACTTAGGCACCATTCATAGAAGAGAGCCAATAACTGGGGGATTTATCACAGAGGAGCATCAGTCACTTGGGCATATATTATAAAGGAGGGCCAGTCACTGTGACACCCACCACAAAGTATGGTCAGTCACTGGAGCACTGATTAGAAAGGCAGGCCCAATCAATGAGGCATCCATAATGGAGGAGGCCCAGTCAATGTGACTTCCATCACAGAGGAGGGCTAGTCACTGAGGAATCCATCATGTATGAAACCGAGTCACTATGGCACCAAACACAGAGAAAACCTTGTCATTTGTGCACATATTATGCAGGGCCTATCACAGAGGCACCCATTATGGAGGACGCCCAGTGAGATACCTATCACAGGGAAGGACCAGTCACTGGAGTATCCATTAAGAGGCTTCAGTTGATGTTGGGAGCCAACATCTATAGCTACACAGCTAAGGCCTATGAAGGCCTACTCAGAAGATCGCCTCTGACACAAGGTTATCAGTAACATATAGTGCTAGCATATGAATAGTGACCAGTGTGCGTATATGGCAGCAAAACTTATATCATTAGGCTATAAATCTCTTAAACAGGTTAGAATACACCTTCTGGAAAGCTTCACAGTAGAATTACTTTGTGTCTCCATGTCTTTCTAAGTTTCATTTCTTTCTAAGACATTCTTAAGTTTCTGCCTCCCAGAAATAACCATGCAGTTTTTGTTCCTGTAAGTCAAAATTGCTTTAATAGTTTTGTTTTCTTGCGTCTAGTCAGGCAGAACTTTTCTAGTTTCATTACGTGCCAAAACCCTTGGCCTATTGTCGCCTGTGGCCACCGTCATGGCAACTGTGTAAATCATTATCCAAGAGTAAGACGGCTACTGTTTGATTTTTAAAGTAGATCCTTTAACAGGAAGTTTTAGAATAAAAAAAATATACATTTATAGGTTTGCTCATATGTTACAGTACATTGAGTATTTTTTAATCAAGAGTATGAAAATTACTATAAGGTTTGGGAAAGAATTAATGATAAAGTATTAGGCTTAATAAGATACAGCAAAATTATTAGACTTAATAAAATATAGCATAGTATTAAAGTTCAATCATTAGATTATACAAAAATTAAAGTTTAGATATATGAAACTCATATAGGTCATGGTAAGGTTTTGCAGTACAAGAATAAGCTTTAGATTAATTGTTTTAGAATTACAAGGCACTAGGATGATTTATAATAAGTTAATAGAATAAATATAAATTAAGTAAATTTAGAAGATTAGTATAAAGTTAAGGTAATAAAATTAAGTTGATAGTCTTAATTGTTAAGAAACATTAGAAGTTATTAAATTTGGAATTTTATATTGATCAGAGTTTAGCTCACTGGATTGATCAGAGTTTTTAGAATTAATCAGAGCTTAGAACATAGAGTACAACACGAATGGGTTATTAAACATTATGGAAACATCTTGTGAAACTATTGATTAAATTGTGTACCTGTTACATTATTGTCAGCACGTCATGCATCATGGAATTTTAATTGTGTGCTTGGAACTTGAAAGTTTTGTGATGGTCTTGTGATGCATAGTTTGTAAACCACGTTGCACATTGTGGAACTTGTACGCCCCCAGCAAGTAATTATCACACTGCTGGAGGTTATAGAAAATGGTATATAAGTTGGAAGGAGTTCGAATAAAATTTGGCTTCAGTCCTGATCAGACTGTTCCCAGAAGAACTGCCTCTGAGTGGTTTCATCTCGCTGTCTTGACTCACTGGTGTGGTCCTAACCCTCCCTCGTAGGTCAGAGCCGGTCTCCGACAAGTTGAGCCAGGCTTGTGACTCACAAGTAATCGTGCCTTGGAAGGCTGAGGTGAGTGGATTGCCTGAGCCTGCGGGTTCGAGACCCGCTTGGGCAACTTGTTGAGAACTCATCTCTACATAAATATAAAAAAAAATAGCCGGGTGTGGTATAGTGCACACCTGTAATTCCAGTTACTTGGAAGGCTGAGGGGAAGGATCACTGGAGCCAGTAGGTCGAGGCTGTGGTGGCCAGGAGCGGCCACTACACTCCAGTCTGGGTGATGGAGTGAGACTCCAACTAAAAAAAAAAAACAACAGACTTCAGTCACTAGCACTCCAATTACAAAGGAGGTCCAGTAACTAAGGCAGCCAACATAAAGAAAGTAAAGTCAGTGTGGTATACATCATAGAGGAGGACTAGTCATTGGGGCACCTATCATAGAGGAGAAAAAGTCATTAGGCACCAAAGAGTCATGCCAGTTTCTAAAGCATCCATCACAGAGGGAGGTCAAACACTGTGGAACCTAATAGAAGGAGGATCAGTTCTGGGGCACCCATATGGGAGGAGTGCTAGTCACAGAGCAGGACTAGTAACTGAGACACCCCTTACAGAGGAGGAGGACATGGGGCACCCATTTGAAGGAATACCATTAACTGGGACACTAATCACAAAAAAAGAGCCAGTCATTGGGGCACTTATCACATAAGAAGGTCAGTACCTGGCGCACCTATAAGAGAGGAAGGCAATTTACTGGGACATCCATCACAGAGGAAGCCCACTCACTTCAGCACCACAGGTCAGGTAGTAATTGAGGCACCCATCATATAGAGGACCAGTTCTTTGGGGTACCAGTCTCAGAGGATTGATAGACACTGAGGACACCCATCAAAGAGGAGACTTAGTAACTGGTGCACCCATTGCAAAAGAGGGACAAACATTACAGTAATTTCCAGTTACTGGGGCACCCATCTCAGAGGAAGATAAGTCACTAGGGTGAACATTTTGAAGGAGGGCCACTCATTGGGATTCCTACTGCAGATGAGGGCCAGTCACTGGGGCTCCCATTATAATGAAGGGTCAGTCACTGGGGTAAACATCACAGAAGAAAATTACTCACAAGTGCCCCCATAACAAATGAGAGTTAGTCATTGGGGATCTCATCACAGAGGAGGTCAATCACGGGGTACCCACCAAAGAAGAGGTCAATCACTAAAAATGCCTTCACAGAAGGCCAATCACTGGGGCATCCATCACAGAGAATGGCCAATAAGTCAGGGCACCTTCACAGAAAAGGAATAGTCACGTGTGCCAATAACTGAGAGGTGCAGTAACTGGGACATTCACTACAGATGTGGACCAGTCATGGGGGCACCCATCCCAGGGGAAGTCTATTCACTGGGACACCCACACTGAGAAGAGGTAGTCACTGTAGCACACATAAAAATAAGTGCCAATTACTGCGGCACCTATTATAGAGGATGGCCAGCACCACAGAGGAAGGTCAGTCACTGGGGTATCCATCACTGAATAGGACCAGAAACTAAGGCAACCATCACACAGCATGGCTTGTCACTAGGGCACCCATCAGAGAGGATAGTCAGTCACTGTGACACCCATCAGAGAGGAGGATCAGTCACAAAGATATGCATCACAGAAGAGGCACGGTCACTGAGACACTCATCACTGGGGCACGCATCATATATGAAGGTCAGTCACTGGTACATCAATAATAGGGGTGACTCGGTCACCAGTGCACACATTATGGATGAGGCTTATTCATTAGACACCCATCAAATTGAGGGCCAGTAGCTGAGGCACCAATTATAGAAAAGGTGCTGTAAGTGGGGCAATCGTCACAGAGGAAGTCTAGTCACTGGAGCAACCATTATAAATGAATGCTAAACACAGGAGCACCAGTCAAAGAGAAGGGCTGGTTACTAGGGCATGCATTTAGATTAGCTCCAATCAGTGGGGCACCAATTGTAGAAGAGTGCCAGTCACTGGAGCACACAATATGGAGGATGGCCCTTCACTGCAGTACCCATTACAGAGGTGGGCAGTGTTGGGAGCTGGCCCGCAGGCCAGTCTATGGGGCACATATTATACAGTAGGACCAGGCACTAGGGCACCCATCTCAGAAGAAGATTTCTTATTATGACAGTCATCAGAGAGGAGATCCAGTCACTAGGAAAACCATCAGAAGGTAGCCAGTTACTGGGGCACCTATCACAGTGAAGAGTCTTTCACTGGGTCACTCATCATAAAGGAGAAACAGTCCCTGCAACACACATCACAGACAAGTACCTGTCCCTGATGTATGCATCAAGAAGAAGGTCAATCACAGGGACATCCATTAGGGGAACTCAATCAGTGGGACTCTGATCACCAAGGAGGTGCTAGTAATTGGGCAGCCATCACAGAAAGGGCAAAGTCAATGTGGTACCCATGAGAGAGGCTAGCTAGTCATTGAGGCACCAGAGTGGAGGGTAAATCACAGAGGCATTTATTAACAGAAGATGCAATCACTGGGGTACCTATCACAGAGGAGAGCCAGCAACTGAGACAGCCATCATAGAAGATGGCTAGTAATAGAGGCACCCATCCCGGAGGTGGTCCTGACACTGTGGCACCCATTTGAAGAAGGGCGCCGAACACGGAGCACTGGTCATAGAAGAGGGCTAGTGATTGGAACATACATCACAGAGGAGACTCGGTAACTGGGACACCCATTACAGTGAGGTCTAGTCCCTGAAGCATCAATCACAAAGAAAGCCTGTCACTGGGGCACCAATATCAGAGGAAAAGGAATCAATGTCACACTCAGCAGAGAGGAGGACCAGTCTCTTGGGCACCCATCACAGAGAAGGGCTAGATATTGAGGCACCCATCAATGCATTTAACAGGAGCACCCATTATAAGGGAGAGTCAATCACTGGGGCACCCATCACAGAGAAGGGCTAGACATTGAGATACCCATCAATGCATTTAACAGGTGCACCCATTTATAGGGAGGGCCAATCACTGGGGCACCCCACACAGAGAAGGTTCAGTTATTAGGATACTCATGACTGAGTCATTGGGACATCCATATTAGAGGAGGGCCAGTCACTTTGACACCCATCACAGATTTGATCTAGCCACTGGTGCATCCAATATTGAGGAAATCCAGTCATTGAAACTGCCATTGTCGAGGAGGGCTAGTAACAGGGCACCAATTATGGAGAAGGGCCAATCACTAATGCAACCACCAGAGAAGAGCCAGTCAATGGGGCAGCCAGCACAAGGAAGTTCATTCACTGGGACACCCATAACATTTGAGAACTAGTCACCGAGGATTCCAACACAGAGGAGGACACTGAGAAGCATAGTTATCACAGATGAGTGCCAATCACTGATGCACAGATTACAGAGGAGAGTCAGTCATTGGCACACCGATTACAGAGGAAGGCTAGTGAATATGGTATAAAAACACAAAGGAGGGAAAATTACTGAAACACTCATCAGAGAGAAGATTCTGTTACTGGAGGACTTATCATAGAAGAGGACCAGTCACGGGGTCCCAATCTCTATAGAGGGTCAGTCAAAGGTCCCTCGTCACAGAAGAGCACATATCGGGACATCCACACAGAGGAAGAGTGTTTACTGTGACACTGAACTGATGAAGACCACTCACTGAAGAGCCCATTCTGGAGGAGGGCTTGTCATTGAGACAACCATCACAGGGGAGGACCAGCACTGTCACACAAATCACTGAAAAGGGCCATTATGGAGAAGGCCTCAATTACTGAAACATCCATCATCATAGTGATTAGAGAAGTTCTAATCACTAGAGCATCCATTATGAATGAGAGCCACTGAGCAGAAATCACCAAGGAGACACAGTCACTGGGGCACAATTTATGGAGGAGGTGTAGTTACTAATGCACTCATTATGTAGAAGTCCCAGGCATCGAGGCAGAGATCACAGAGGAAAATAGTCACTGTGACACTTATCACTAAGGAGGATTAGTGCTGGGGCATTTTTCATAGAGAAGTTTCAGTCTGAGTGGCACCCATCACAGTGGAGGGTCTATCAATGAATCACCCATTATTGTGGAGACCCAGTCATGGTGATACACACCACAGAGCAAGTCACTGGGGCACTGATCATATATGAACGGCAGTCACTGGTTTAACAGTCACAAGTGAAGTTTGGTCATTGGGACACCATAATGTAGGAGGACCAGTAAGTGGGACACCTTTCACAGCGGGAGGTTAGTCACTGGGATAACTTTAGGGTGGCTGATGATTCACTGTGCACCAATCACAGAGGAGGCATAATAACTGGGCACCCATATGGAGAAAGACTAATCAACGAGGTGACAGAATGAAGGAGGCTCAGTAACCAAGACACAGAACACAGAGGAATGTCAGTCAGTGGGAAATCCATCACAAACGATAATGAGTCATTGGGGCACCCATTTTGGAGGAGGACCAGTAGTTGTATATCTATCACAGAGGTAAGTAATTTAATGTGGCACTAGTTTTGGAGGAGGGCTCAACACTGGGACAAACATCTTAGATAACAGTAAGTCACTGCAACATCCATCAAACAGGAGGGACAGTCACTAAGGCACTCATCACAGAGGACGGGCAGTAATGAGTATCCATCAACAGAGCAGGGCCAGTCACTGTGGAACCCATCATAGAGGAGGGCAAATCACAAAGGCATATATCAAAGAGGTGGGCTTGCAAATGGCACACATAGCACAGAATGGCTGTGGCAGCCATTACAAAGAAGGGACTGACTCTGGGACACCCATCATGGGAAAGGCTCAATCACTGAGACTCCCATTACAGAGACAGGACAGACACTCCAGTACTCATCACACACGATGGCCAGTCATGGGGTCATCCATCACAATGGAGGTCTGGTCACTTGGCACCCATTGAGGAAACCTAGCAAGTGTAATTCCCATCACAGAGTAGGGCCAGTCCTTGAGGCATCCATTTGGAGGAGTACCAGACACTGAGGCATGAATCATAGAGCAGAGGCTCTCTGTGTCACCCATTTTGGAGAAGTTCAAGTCACAGAGTCAACCATCAGAGAAGACAGACACTGGGACACCCATCACAAGGAGAACTTGTCACTATGGTATCAATTATGTATGAGGATTAGTCACTGGACCATCAATCACAGAGGTGGGCCAATGACAGGGCAACCATCACCCTGGGGGATGTCTAGTCACTAAGGAATCCATCACAGAGAAGTTTCAGTCACTGGAGCACATATTACAGAGGAGGACCAGTCAATGGAACACCCATCTCAGAAGAAGTCTACTCACTGGAGCACCCATTAGAGAGGAAAATAGTCAATGGGACACCAATCACACAAGAGAACAGTCACTGGGGTATCCATCACAGAGAAGAGCCAGTCCCTGGGCACACAGCCTGAAAGACAGCAAATTAATGAAGCACACATAACAGATTAAGGTGCGTCAGTGACTCACTCATCATAGGGTAGGGTGCATCACTGGAATATTGATTAGGAGGGACTCAGTCAATAGGGACCTTGTCACAAATGAGGACCATTAACTCTGGCACCCATCACAGAGAAGGATCTCTAACTGGACATTTTTAAATAATGCCAGTATTTTGGTTCAAATTATAGAAGAGGCCCAGTCACTGAGAATCCCATCACAGAGTAGAGCAGTCAATGGGGCACCCATCACAAAGGATGGCTATTCACTCAGCACCCAATTTGAAGGAGGGACATTTAATGGAACAATGATCACAGCAGATTCCTAGTCAATGGAGCACCTATTATGGAAGGGTCCAATAAATTGGAAACAAATCACAGAGGAGGGTCAGTAACTGTGAGACCCATTATGAAGAAGGCCCAGTTACTAGGAAACCTATCACAGAAGAGGACTAGTTATCATGGCACCCATCACACAGACTGTCCAGTCAATGGGGCATCTGTTGGGAGCCAGATATGGAGCCCACTGAGCATTAGGGATCAGGAAGAGCCGTTAACCCCGAGACCACTAGGATGTGTTTGGGATCTGTTGAACCCATTCCCTTTCTCCCTTTTCGACTTGGCACTGCAACCAGGAAAGGCTCTGCTGGCTGTATCAGAAAACTCTGAGACCAAAAACATACACAGCTAAACTTGGGAGTCTATTGTTCCCATTTTCACGGTTTATAGTTTTTGCTTTTTAAAACAATTTAAGTTCAACTTTGAGTCACATTAAGGTGTCTTAGTACAGGTCACATGTTTCTCTTGATGTGATTTTAGAAATTTATAGATATAGGTTTTAGGAAATAGTTTATATAAATTAAAAATTTAGGTAACCATTTTTATTGTAAAAGTGTGGTGAGTTTAGTTTGATGTAGGGGGCCAGTAAAGTTAGAATTAGGACAGCAGGTGTTAGGAGAGTGTAACCATAGCAACAATTGTTTTAATAGAAACTAGTCTGAATTAGTACTAAATAGTAAAAGTTAATAATTATTATGGTGGTTTTGGGTTTATACATTGAGTGATGTTATTTCAAGATGATGTAGTTGTAATACAATTCAGGACACATAAAAGACTGGTTTAGGGAATATTAAGCAAGCATAAAAAGCAAAAAAGACAATTTGCAGTTGTTCTCCCTCATGTTTTTCCTCATGTTCTTCTCATGTATGAAAAAACATTTGCTTGAGAGTGGGGGGTATCCTTGAGAGTGGGGGGTGTCCCTAGTGCGCCTGGGCCTGTTCATGTGAAAGGTACGTACTATCTTCTGTGTCCTGTGATGATGACTTTGCAGAGTTTGGGGATAAATCCCTTGGATAACACTCAATAAACGGCTTCTTCCCAACTTTGAACAGGGGTCCACTTTCTTTCTCCCCCCCTTTCTTTCTCCACCCTAGTCATCTACGCCATTCCACCTCCAGGAACCTCTGAACCTTGCAGGAGCTGGACTCCTGCATGTGATGCCTGAAAACTGACCTGGAAGGTAAGTTTTTTCTCTTTTTCAGGACGAATAGGATCTTACCTAGGGTGCTACAGGCCCCTCTGTAAAGACAAGCAGAGCGAGGATGGGTAAGCATAATTTTTTGAAGCCAGAATCATGATATAATCATGGGCAGTGCGAATCCAAGAACAAAAAATGTTTATCATTATTTAGTGAATACTTTGTCTAAACGTGGAACTAAGTTCTCTTCAAATGATTTAGCTCATTTTTTGCACTTTGTTCAGGAAGAATGTCTGTGGTTTCCTGAAGAATGTACGGTAAATTTGGATACCTGGACCAAAGTTGGGGAAGACCTAAATTGTATTATACACAGCATGGTCCTGAGAAAGTGCCATCTGATGCTTTTGCTTTGTGGAATTTAATTAAAGATGCTTTAGATCCACAGCATGAGTATGTGAAATTTCCTTCAAATAAAAAAGCTGCTGCTGATGATGATGAGGGAAAAACTTTCCTTTTCACTGCTGTTGGCACCTCCTTTATATTATGACATATTATCTTCACAGGATAAAGCTGAGTTAGAGGGTAAAGCAGCGAAATACCATAAACAAATATATCCTGATGATAACACTAATGCACCTTTTTTCAAAGCTCCCATTTCTAAGATAGAGATAGAAAAAAAATCAGATTCTGTGCCTGGTTGTGTTCCCCCTCTTCTAATAGATATGCAGAGTAGTAACAAGCAAAAGAATATCTCATTACAGCTTGCTTTAACTGTGGTCAAGTCAGACACATTAACAAAAACTGTCCAATAAGCAAGGTATGTATAGCTTGTATAGCTTACAAGACACACTGTCGCCACCTACTGGGGCTACTCGACTAAAAACACTGTGTCCTAAATGTCAAAAAGACTATCATTGGGCAAAAGAGTGTCAGTCTAAATTTCACAAAATGACACTCCTTTAATTCAACAACAAGTCATCGCGGTTCAGGAAAATGACTAGAGGGGCCAACCCTGGCCCCAGATAACAATAGGGGCAGCCTCTACCATAAACCATTCATTCCTTTTGTTCCATTGCAGAGCTCATCTGAGCCACCCCAGAGAGCACGGGACTGGACCTTTGTTTCTCCACCACAACAATATTAACGCCGGATGTTCCATTAACCCCAATTCAAACGGGAGTTAAGGTCCCTTTCCTGAAAGGAATAGTGGGTGTGATATTAGCAGAAGTTCCTTCTCCCTGCAAAAAAAAAAAATCCATTATTGCTGTTGTGGTGGATTTGTATTACACAGGGGAAATCCAGGTGCTTGTAACTCCCCCTAATAAGACTGTGAAGTTTAACAAAAATCAGAGAATAGCCGGGTTGCTGCTCCTGCCTTACCATAAAGCAGATAAAACTTTAACTAACCTGCCTAGTAGTGACTCTGAATTTGGTTCTAACAATGTTGTTTTTTGGGTTCAAGAGGTTACTAAATCTGGACCTCTAAAAGATTTATATACTTGAGTTAAAATTAAGATTTGTTAGACACTGGAGCTGATGCTTTCTGTGTTTCTGGGAAGGATTGCCTGCTTCCTGACTGACTCAAAGGGCTCCTTCAGTACTTACAGTCATTGGTCAAGCGCCCTCAGTGGTTAACACTTCTCAAAGTATAAATTGGACAGACAATGAGACTTCAGGAACTTTCTACCCATATGTTATTCCATCTATCCCCTTTACATTATGGGGAAGAGACATTCTCACACAAATAGACATTCTTCTATATAGCCTTAATGACAAAGTTTCAATACAAATGCTACACATGGGCTATGATTCCTTTAAGAGCCTGGTAAAGATGAACAGAAAATACAAAAACCTGTCCAAGTATATAAAAAGACAAATCGAGCTGCTATTGTCTATCCAAATTTATCCTAGGTGCTATTGTTCCTAAAACTGCCGACCCTATTACCTAGAAACACCACAAACCGGTTTGGGTGGAACAATGATCCATGCCCTCAGAAAAACTTAAGGCAGCTAAAAAGTAGTTCAACAACAATTAAAGACTAGTCATATAAAGGCTTCTACCAGCCCCTAAAAACTCCTATTTTTGTCATTAAAAACATTCTGGTAAATGAATACTTTTACAGGATGTAAGAGCGATTAACACTACTATAGAGCCATGAGAGTGTTACAGCCTGGATTACCATCTCCTGCTGCTATACCTGCTAACTTTAATATTATAGTCATTGATTTACAGGATTCGTTCTTTACTATACCTTTAATCCCAGAGTATTGTAAGCTATTCACATTCAGGTTTACCCTCAAAAAACTTAAAACAGCCCTTTCAAAAATTTCAGCTGAAGGTCCTGCTGCAAGGAATAAAGAACAGCCTCACCTGTGTCAGAAGTATGTGTATGCTGCCTTCAAGGTATTAAAAACCAATATTCTTAATCTCTATTTAATCCATTTTATGGGTGATATTTTGCTGGCTCATAAAAATCACGCCCCCATACATAATATTCTTAATAAAACTGTGACAAATTTAACTGATTGTGGTTTAACCCCCCCAAAAAATCAAATCAATCCTCTTTTCACATGTCTTGGCCTTATATTACATACAAAAACAGTAAGTCACCAACATTGATAATGGCAAAGAGATCACTGGGTGACATTAAATGATTTCCAAAATTTTCTGGGAGATATTAATTAGATTAGTCCCTATTTACATATTACCACGACAGACTTAAAACCTTTGTTCTATATTTTACAGGGTGATCCTACTCTCAATTCTAAAAAAAATTCTAACACCAGAGGCCAAAGAAGCCTTGTCCCTGATAGAAAAGGTTATGGATCTCAAAAGGTTAAAAGTACACTACTGCCTGCCTTGGGACTTAATTATTCTAGCCACTCTCCATACTCCCACAGGATGTCTGTGACAAGTAGTACTGACGGAATGGCTCCAAATACCTGTGTCATCTAGAAAATATTGGCTTCCTATCATTACTTAGTAGCCTGACTTATAACCAAAGGGAGCCATAGAATTGTTGAATTATTTGGACATGATGTATACAATATAATTGTTCCTTATAATAAGCTTCAATTTCAAACTTTGTTTCAAACTAGTGACAATTGACAAATAGCTGTAACTAATTTATGGACAAGTTTTGTTTCATTTACCTAAAAGTCCATTATTACAATTTATAAAACAAAAACCTATGATCTTTCTTCATAATTGCTCCTCAACTACCCTCGAGGGACAGCTTGGTCTTTACTGATGGCTCATTAATAAAAAAGTCAAACCAATCATTAATAATGAGTCTCATGTACTAAAAACCTCAAAAACGTCAACACAAAAAAACAGAATTAAGGGAGTTTTGAATGAAAGACTCTAAATTTTATTTATATACTGATTCTTGCTATGTAAAAGGACTGTTTCTCACATCGAGACAACTACCATTCCTATTAACAAAAAATAATTTTGAAAATATTGATTCAATTACAACAATTAATTTATAGCCTGAGTAAACAGTTCTTTGTTGACCACATTAGATCTCATTCTGGCCTCCCAGGACATTTACACCAAGGCAATCAATTGGCTGATCTTAAAATAAACCCCTGTATGTGCTACCATAAAAACTGAGGCAGTAACTCAGGCTCAGCTTTCTCATAAAATTCATCATCAAAATGCTACCGTCTTATGCTAACAGTTTCATCCACTTAGAAGAACAGTCAGACAGATTGTTTAAAACTGGCCAGCTTGCCCTACTTTTGTTAATGCCTCTCCAACAGTAGTAAATCCTAGAAGACCTTAAACCTAATGTTTTATGACAAATGGATGTGACGCATCTTCCCAGTTTGAAAATTTATCTTATTTACATGTCAATGTGGATGCATTTTCTCATGTTATTTTAGCTTCAGCAAGAACTGAAGAACTCTGCAAGGACGTGATACATTTATTCTTTTGTTTTTCAAAGCTAGGTATACCAAAACAACAAAAAACTGATAACGGTCCTACATATACATCTAAAATCTTTTCAACAGTTTTGTTCCCAATTTAATATTCCTCATTCAACAGGAATTCCTTACAATCAGCAAGGTCAAGCCATAGTTGAAAGAGCCCACCAAATTAAAAAAATCAAATAAATAAATTACAAGAGGGGTAGTTTAAGTATAGCTCTCCTCACCATATTTTAAATCATGCTTTATTTGTTATTATAAATCATTTAAATTTGGATTCTTTGGGCAATTCAGCTATGACCAGACACTGGAACCCAGAAGGAAATGTTAACCTATGGTAAAATGAAAGGATCTCCTTACAGGCCAATGAAGAGGGCCTGACATATTGCTAACCTGTGGGAGGGAATATGCTTGTATATTCCTGCAGGAGAAATCTACTCCTATTTGGATTCCCCAATCAATTTATTTGACATGCCGCCATCGATCTGGCGACTGAGATGAGCAACACGGATACTGTTGATTCAGAGAAACAATAGATTTGAATGCACGGCTACTGACCAATGGGAATAGGAGCTTGCTTCACTGTTCGGGGAACACATACCACCAGATAAATCTACAACTTAATATCAACCAGAGGAAGGAAAAACGATGAATTGTCACATGAAAATTCTTTCCCTTCGAGATAAAAACATCCCTCCTCCCAGGGTGCCACAGATGAGGCAACAAGTGGCCAGGCACAATGTTTTCAGCATTCGCTGCTCACAACTATCAACCTAAAAACAGACAGAATATCTGGCTGAAGAAGCAGGAGACATGCTTCTTTGACCATATTAGATCTCATTCTGGCCTCCCAGGACCTTTACACCAAGGTAATCAATTGCCTAATGCTTAAACTAAACCCACTGTATGTGCTCACTGCTCACTGCTCACAACTATCAACTAAAAACAGACAGAATATCTGGCTGAAGAAGCAGAAGACAGTTCTTTGTTGACCATATTAGATCTCATTCTGGTCTCCTCATGGTAACATCTCAACATACTCCTATTAACCCAGTAACCTTATTTCTAGTCATGGTTGCCTTGGTTATGACTCATACTAATCCGACTCATGCTTTGACAGCTGTTAATAAAACCTATTGGACCTACATGCCTAATCCTCAACATTTCAGTCGGTTGCTTGGGATAATGAGGTCATTAATGTATTTACTGACTTTCTCCAGTTAATGGGGGGACCTGCTTTATTTTATGATCAAAAAATACATACTATTAATGATAATTTTCCTTATAAAGGACATTCTTGTTCACCTCCCATTTGTTTTTTATATATAAAAATTCAGCTTTCAATAATTTTAGAGCATCTTGTTTAATGTCTCTTCTAAGTCTTTAATCACTGATAGTCCTACCCAGAGCAATAATAGAGAAGATTGGTGGATCAAAATGCTAATGCCTGGAGGAACTGATCCTCGCCATGTCACGAAAACTTCACCCAAATCTAACATACGCATTTGCTCTCCTAATAATACTCATCCAACCAGACACTGGATATCCAAAGTGGAGAGAGTGCATTTATGAACTAAAGTAGACTATTCCATATATGGTAAAAGACTATTTATTAGTGACTGGGGTCTTAATTTACGACCCTACGCTACTACATTCACTCCATCCCCTGCTAGACAACACATTAATTGATGGATACCCCCGGTATTAACAACTACTATTGGGAATAAACAAATTGTTCAACATTACTTATGAGGGCTCTTGCTGCCCTGAAACGCATTGTTTTAGTCCAACCACATTGGAGATTTCATACCTATAAAATAAGAACTTGCTTACAATCACCTTAGATTTTTCTTGAATGGAATAATATCAAACTATAAAAATTAGTCACCACAATGATGTGTATTCAATATCTGTCAAAATTGTATTCTCACAAATTGTTTAATTGATGCTTATTATAAAGGTTTTTCATTCTTAAACAATTCCCATGCTTAATGGTTCCAATACAGCTGTCACATTGCTGGTGTGATAAATATGGTCTACAAGCATTGTATGAGGATAACTCTCTTTTGGAGAAAAGATAAAAAAGTCTCTAGTTACTTTATCTGGAAATTACAGCCCTAATAGCTATTGCTACTTCAATAACAGTTTCAAATTTGGCTCTAGCTAAAAAAAGTTCACAAAACTACTTTTGCTGATTTGTTATCTAAAAATGTTTCTATAGCCTTAGCTACCCAAGGGATTATTCATCACAAGCTAGAGAACAAAGTTAATGCCTTGAAAAAAAGCAGTTCTAACTGTAAGACAAGAACTTGTGACTTTAAAGATTAAATTGACTCTTCGATGTCATTCTGAGTTTAAATGGATTTGCTTCACTTCTTTAGAGGTAAATAAATCTCTCCACGCTTGGGACAAAATTAAAAATCATATTCTTGGTATTTGGAATCATTCAGACTTGAATATAAACCTTACTAAATTACATCCGGAAATTCAAGACATTATGGTTGATGAACAGCAATTCCAGTCTACAAAATTGGCCCGTTCTATATTTAATAATTTTTCTTCATTCATTAATCAAAAATCATTGATTTCTATATTCATTAATGTGGGAATTTGTGGAAAAGTGATTTTTTTGTTGCTGTGCATACCTCAAATCATCTTCAGAGTGTTAAAAAAGAGCACATCTCAGCTCAACCGGAGTTCCATGGTTTTGTGCTTAAAAATAAAAAAGGGGGAGATGTTGGAAGCGAGCCATTGAGGCCCACTGAGTGTTAGGGATCAGGAAGGGCCATTGACCCCGAGACCACTAGGATGTGTTTGGTAGCTGTTGACCCCATTCCCTCCCTCCTTTTCCACTTGGCACTGCAACCAGAAAAGACTCCTGCTGGCTTTAACAGAGGACTCTGAAACCGGAACATACACAGCTAAACTTGGGAGTTTATTGTTTCCATTTTCCATGGTTTATGGTTTTGGCTTTTAAACAATTTCAGTTCAACTTTGAGTCACATTGAGGAGCCTTAGTGCAGGCCACAGGTTCTCTTAATGTGATTTTGGAAATTTATAGATATAGGTTTTAGGAAATAGTTTATATAAATTTTAAAAATTAGATAATCATTTTATTGTAAAAGTGTGGTTAGTTTAGTTTGATTTAGGGGGACCAGTAAAAATTTGAATTAGGCCAGCTGGGGTTAGGAGAGTGTAGCCATAGCAACAATTGTTTTAATAAAAACTAGTTTGAATTAGTACAAATAATTAGTTAATAATTCATTATGGTGGTTTTGAGCTTAGACACTGAGTGATATTAGTCAAGATGATGTAGTTGTAATACAATTAAGGACGCATAAAAAACTGGTTTGGGGAACATTAAACAAGCATAAAAAGCAAAAGACATTTGTGGTTTCTCTTCTTCATGTTCTTCCTCATGTATGAAAAAACATTTGCTTGAGAGTGGGGTATTCTTTGATAGTGGCTGGTGTCCTTTGTGCAACTGGACCTGTTCATGTGAAAGACACATGCTACCTTTTGTGTCCTGTGACAATAGCTTTACAGAGTTTGGGGATAAAAGCCCTTGTATAGCACTCAATAAACAGCTTCTGCTCAACCTTGAACAGCAGTCCTCTTTCTTTCTCCCCCCTTTTTTTCTCTCCCCTATTCACCGATGCTGTCCCACCTCCAGAAACTTCTGAACCTTGCAGTAGCTGGACTCCTGCAGGCATCAATCACAGAAGAGTCACAGTTACTTGGGCACCCTTTACAGAGAAGGGATTGTCACTGGGGTACCCATTATATGTGAAGAATATCATTGGGGCACCAATCACATAGGAGGACAAGTCACGGACAAATATTATGGTGAAGACCAGTCACTGGGACACCCATCAAAAAAGAGGGTCAGTCTCTGAGGCACTTATTTTGGATAAGGCCCAGTAAGTGGGTCATCCTTCACAGAGGAGTAATAGACATTATGGCACCCATCAAAGGATGACAACTCTTGTAGAAACTCATAACAAAGGAGGGATATTCACTGGGGCATCTATTATTGAGGAGGCCCAGTAAGCGGGAAACTATCACAGTAGAGTGCTAGTTACAGGGCCAAGAATTGTGGGTGTGTGACAGTCACTGCAGCACACAATATTTTGCAGGTCCAATAACTGGGGCAAACATCACAGCAGAGAACCAATCATTGTAAACACATCACACAGGATATCCAGACATTGGGGCACTAATCACAGGGGAAGACTAGTCATTAGGGTATCCATTATGGATGATAGTCACTGGGGCACCCATCTCAGAAGAAGCCTACCCACTAGGCCGCCATCAGAGAGATGAGCATGTAATTAAGACAGGCATTATAGTAAAGAGACTGGAGCATCCATCACTGAGTAAAGCCAGTCACTTGAGCACACATCATGAAGGAGAGTCAGTCAGTGATGCACACATCTCAGGGGGGACCAGTCACTGTTGCATCCATTACAGAGAAGGGCCCAGGCCTTGGGAGGCCCTTCCCATAAGGAGGGTTCAGTTCCTGGACCTCCAATCACAGATGAAGGCCAATAACTGGGCTTCTGTCACCGAGGAGACTAAGTCAGTGTGGTACCCATCACAGAGGAAGGACAGTCACTGGAGAATCAATCACAGAAGAGGCACAGTCATTGGAAGCATCCACCACAGAGGCAAGTCAGTCACTGAGGCACCTAGCATGGAGGACAAGCAGTCACTGGGGTACGCATTAGGAGGAGACCCAGTCACTGACACACTCACACAGAGGAGAGCTAGTCACTTGCCACTCATCACAGAGGAGAGCCGGTTACTGAAGCACTCATCAGGAAAAGGATTAGTAACTGAAATTCCCATTGCAGAAAACGTCCAGACACTGGGGCAAACACTTGAAGGAGAACTAATCACTGGGTACTGAATCCAAAGGAGGGTCGGTCACAGGGGTGCCCATCACAGAGGAGTTTTTGTTATTGGGAAAACACATCATAGAGGAGGACTAGTCATTGTGTCACCCATCACAGATGAAGCCCAGTCATTGGGGCACCACTAACAGAGATCAAGTCGTCACTTAATCACCCATCACAGACGAGGACCTGTTTCTAGGGCAACCATCATATAGGAGACTAGACCCAAACACTTATCACAAAATGAAGCCAGTAACTGGGGCACCCATTATGGAGGTGGACAAATCACTGTGAACCCTATCACAGAAATGGGCCTGTAATGAAGGAAATCACATTGGTGGAGGGCAGTCACTGGGTTAGTCTTTCCTTTATTTGTTGCGAACAGGTGGAAGATTGAACCACACATTCAGAGTTTGCATTACAACCTACTGAGTCTAACACCACACTCTTTTATCCATTTATATATGTGTCTATTAATGCATTTGGAAGGTAGTACAACTCTTTCAAAAGAAAGTTGATTGCCAAATTGTCTTTTAAGTAACTTGAAGGAAAACCTAAGATTTTTCTAATGACATAAAAGAGAAAACACAAACGTGCATGCTGGAAGTCTCTTGGTAAAATGCATAACTGTGATCATTTTGTCGGTTCCAGGAATAAAGCATGGTGGAACTGCAGCAAAGTCCAAAGCCTGCTGTGGCGTTTTCTTGCTAGAAAAGTGATTCCCTGGACGATAGAGATAAGTAGACTTAAGAAGAAACACCCGTGTGCTACCTACTTCTGGGCTTAACTGGAGCCTCTTTCCTCATTGCCTCAGGAAGCTGCATCCAGGTCAAAGGTAAAATCTAGATCAAAGTGGGAAAATTTCAGAAGAAATGAAGTTATGCTAATGATTACAAGAAGAATAAACATTCATGCCCTTTTACTGCACAGCTTAAGGCTCTAGATTATTTCACTCCTGAAATTAATTTAGGCAACCACATATTATCTAAGACTACAATTTGCGATTTTTCAGGGATTGCAATATGTGAATCCCGAAACAATGTTGCTAGGTAAATTTACACAATACTACAAAGAGAAGGTTCTTCTACCTATGAAAGCTATGAGGAGAGATCTCATAACCTGTCAATACATTGTTTGTATCCTAGTGTCTAGGTGTTATGATTATTTCATTGGGTTCACAAAAGGAGGCACTTTTATCTAGAAGCAGGTAAAAACATTGTCTTTCTTTTCCTGCCCAAAAGTTGTGTTGCCCAATAATAATCAGTGCATTTTTGGAAGAGTGCCAAAATTGTCTACAAACCTACGTTGATGCTAACCTGTTAACGGCTTCTATGTTACCTTTGTAGCTTCACTCTAGGAAAGAGTTTGACAAAACAGATATCGGGATTTCTTTGAAGTCATCAACAAAATAAAGTATCCACGTTTTTCTTTCATTACTAACTGACAAATGGTAGAAATATACCCCCAGTAAGTTTGGAGTAGAATCTACTCAGTCTAACACCACACTTTTTTTTGTTAATGTATATATTTGAACATAAGAAAAACACTTTCACATAGAAAGGAGATTGCCAAGTTGCCTTTGTAGGAAGCTGGGAGAGAACCTTAGATATTTCTAGTGGCATGAAAAGGAAAACACAAACGTACATGTTGGAGGCCTCTTGGAAAAAGAAATGACGGAAGGTAGAGTGATTTTTATGTCAGCCCAGGTAATGATGCGTGATGGTATTCCAGTAAAGTTCAAAACCTGCTTTGGTTTTTTTTGTTGTTGTTGGAAGAGTGCTTCACTGGGCAATAGAGATCATTAGGTTTAAGGAGAAACACCTGCATTCTACCTACTTCCCGGGCTTAATTGGAGGCACTTTTCTAATCACCACAGAAGGCTGAAAATAGATTTAAAAATCAACAAGTTGCAAAGAACAAAGATTGGTTCAAGGCACCACAAAGAGTTAAAAATTTAACCCTGTACTACTACATAAGGCTCTAGATGACTTTACTCCTTGAGTTAATTTAGCTAAGTGGATAGAAAATTTTAAAAGTAGGCTCCCCCTCCCGCGGCCCCGGCGCTCCCCCTCCCCCGGCCCCCGGGGCTCCGCCTCCCGGGCCCCGGCGCTCCCGCCTCCGCGGCCCCCGGGGCTCCCGCCTCCCCCGGCCCCGGCGCTCCCGCCTCCCGCGGCCCCCGGGGCTCCCCCCTCCCGCGGCCCCGGCGCTCCCGGCGCCCGGCGCTCCCGGCGCCCAAGCGCTCGGTCCGCACAGTTTACAGCCCGGCCTGAGAGGAAATCCACACAGGTCGGCTTCAAGGAAGGTCTGCAGGGATTTCTGCCAAATTCCTGTGTCTGAGATTGTGCTGCTGGCTCGTGTGGGGCTTCTGCTGCCTGCTCGGAGGCAGGCAGCCCTCTTGTTCCTGTCCGGCCCCCCCCCTCTGGGGCGAGCAAAGAGATAGCACCACCTGCTGGCGACTCAAGGTAACAACACCGAAACGGGAGAAATAAGCCTGATAAAGACATAGACCAAACTGCTGAAGGAAAGCTGACCTGAGCTGTCCTTCACAAAATATCAGGGGCAATTGACTCTAACTGCAAACTAATTCACCGGCTTGAAAAGAAAACTACAAATCAGACCTGAAAGGACATTGGACTTAAACGAAAGGTCTCAGAGTGTGCTTCATTGATTCTATTAGTTTAATGACTTAAATTTTATTCCTACAGTATTGTTCCCCCTTTTTTTTCTTTTTTTTCCCTTTTTTTCTCTTTTCTTCTGTCTGTAAACCATGTCTTTGTATAGAGGAACA